>CM077258.1:2695000-2870000 GCA_039654775.1 Spinibarbus caldwelli
ATTAAATAAAATCTAAATATTAGATAAAAACTTTAAACTTAAATAACTTGAACACAAATTTTTGAGAAATGTTGGCTTGGCAACGTTAAGTTAAAGTACTAAAATTACTAAAACAAACAGACAAACAAACAAAAATAAAACAGCAACAAAAAACTAAAGCTAAATAAAAATATTACAAAAACAAAAATGACCAAAAGTGAAAATAAATGAATACTGAAAATATAAAAATTAAAGTTAATTAAAAATATTAATAAATGCCACAATAGTATCTAAACAATTTTATTAAAATGTAATTAAGGAAAGTGTAGTAAAGTTTTAGTCATTTTAATAATTGTGTGTTTTTGTCTTTTTTTTTTAATGTCAATATATTTTTATACTAGTATAATAGTATACTGGTTTTTAGTTTATTTATTCAACTAAAACTAAACAAAAATCTAAAATGCTGAATTTAAGTTAAAATAAAGTTTAAGTTTTTTGTTTTATATATACATACACACACGCATACTGCTAGGTTGTTCCTAAGTCGTTGATAGGGCATTCTGGGCTTTTTTTTTTTTTTTTTTTTTTACCCTTTTTATGCTGAAAATTGTGCATCTGATCACTTAGTAAAGCACAACACCACACAGGATTTGAGGAATCATTCATGCGCAAACAGTAAAGTTTAAAGTATACTCAACAGTAACAGCGCTGCTTGACTTAGCAAACACCACGCAAACAGGAAAACAAATCGGAACATAAATATTTTCATCCCGCTCTGCTCTTATTATCAACCATTTCCTCTGAAGCAAACAAGCAGCCCACAAGCACAAACCAGAGAGTCCACGTCAAACATTCCGCGACGATTATTTTGTAAAGCTGCTGAGGACTCGTTGGGTCTGAGATTCTAGATTGATCTGTATTTATTTTGGGGTTGAGATGCGTGTGGCGGCAGCAGGAAGGGCAGACAGCGGTGCTCAGAGTGTGTTTGTACGAAATGCCATGTCACTGTGACCTACTGAGAGAGTCAGAGCACATTAAATGCCCGCTGGCACACACACAGAACTATCTGTCCGTCTGGTCTGGGTTTTGATCTGTCTGATACACACACTGTCTGGTACTTTCTGTCTAGCTAAATCTGTGTGGCTGTTACGGTCTGTCTGTTCATGGCCAGTTGAAGTGCTTCATTTGGTGTCTGTCGATTTTCCCGTCTCTTTTCTGTCAGTCTGTCTGGAGCAGGTGGCGTTCTCGCTGTGGTAATGGGACGCGGCTGCACTTTGTTGACTCTTAAAGCCACTCGGAGCTAAAAATACCCCGTCTGTCTCTTCGAACGGGGTCCTTCAGTGCACCTGGGCTTTTAACACACACACACACACACACACACACACAATGCTGCTGCTAATGTAAGCAAGTGAGTGTGGTTTGAGATTATCATGCTGTTGACAGATTAGCAGGTCTATCAGATCAGGTGTGTGTGACTGACCGTGTTTTGGACAGAATTTGTGTGGTTCTGTTGTTTTGCACACAGAACACCTGTGGAAAAAGCCAAAGACGCACACAGACTGAACAGACTTCAGATTTACTCCTCAACATGACACAATCTCATGATCGAACATGTCAAGGACATATACCGCAAAATCAAAGGGGGAAAAAAAAGAAATTATATATTTTGTATTACTTATATGCTGCTTATTAAGTCTTTTAAGCATTAAGTATTTTAGATGTGATAATTAAGCAAATTCAGCCCACTTAATTCTCATTACAGTAATGCCAAAAAAATAAAAAATAAATAAATAAAAAATACACCCAAAATGTCCAAACATCTTAATGCAAAAATAAATAATAATAATAATAATATAAAATAATTAAAGTATTAAATATTACATTATTAATAATAATTCAATAATAATTTACATTAGCAGTAATTGTTAAAATATTGTCCAAAAATGTTAAAACTTCATTAAATATATGTAGTACATCTGGACAAACAACAATGAGAATTTGGTGGAAAAATGTTTAATTGTCATGAAATTGTAAAATATATATGAATTAATGCTGCTTTCAATTTATATTAAATTATGCTAATGTAAAATAACAATTTTATATTCAAAGTCATTTAAAATAATACTATAATATATGAAAAATAGTGTATTAATGCAAATCTAAAAATAAGAGAAAATTCAGAAGTAAAATGTCTGGAAAATGTGTTTAATTGTAATGAATAAGATGGAAAAAGTTCTTAATGCTACTAAACTTAATATTTTGATTTTATGGTGAAATATGACCTTGACATGTTTTTGTAAAATTCACCCTTTAATATTTAAAAATAAAAAAAATAAAACAGACAGTGATTCATACTTCTTTTGGGTGAACTACTACTTTAAAAGAATGCTTTATTTTAATCTTATTGATGATAAAGTGAGAATTTGAAAGAGAAGAAAGAAAACACACAAAGTCAGGGAAAACACTACCCTGAAGGCTCTCATTAAAGTAACAGACCCATCAAACACGTTAAAAGTGCTTCATCTGACAGGTTTAAGATCAAAACAATCAATGCCGTCTTCAAAATAACAATCGGAATCCATCTTCATCCCAATTAACACCACTGATCTCAACCGCTCCACTGAGATCCACTCATGTCACGTCATAAATCCACAGCTTTCCTGAACATGCTAACAGGACTCATGAGGTTAGCATAAGTTTCTGCTTCAGTCGATAACAGCTCTTTATCAGATAACACTTCCTCAAACCTGAGGTTCCTGACTGTTCAGACTGAAGGACCAGATCACAGTGAACCTCTGGACCTAAAATACCAGCTACATACAATTTACATACAGTTCCTGAATACTTACGTGCATATTTAAATAGACTATGCAGCATGTATTTAATGTTTATACAATATATTTTCTACTTGTATATACACTGAATTGAAAATCACATTTATTAATGTTTTATTAGTGCAAGGCAAAAAAGGCTTTTCGGCACTACTTTCGGTTTACAAATGTAAACGCGTACTGAAACAATTAAGCAAGACATCACACTCATTACTTTACACAGATTACAACTACTCAAGTCCCAGTTAGAACAAATGGTGCTAAATAACAATGTAATTGTAAATTAACTTGCAGTTAATTTATTCTAATTTCTAACTCTTCTCACAAAGTCCTTAATATATTTCTACACAGGAAAAAACTCCAAAATAATATTCAAATAAAATGGATTCAATAAAGCAAAAGTATCAATAGAGTTTGAAAATATTGTGTATTTAAAATATAATGAATATAATTAAATTGTAATTGTAAAACTAAAACCATAAAAACATTTTTGTTACTTGAAATAACAAATATTACCAGAAATATATATATATAAAATAAATTAATTAATACAAACTACAGGCAATAAAAATACTGACTAATTTTGATTAACTAAAATTAACATGAAAACAGAAAATATAAAAATGAAGACATTCAAAATATTGATTAAAAACTATAATAGAATCCCAGTGACAATAAAATAACACTGTAATTAAACAATTAATATTATTAAACAATTATTAATTAATTTATATAATTACACGACTACATATATTATATATTATATATTATATATATATATATATATATATATATATATATATATATATAATTATAATATAATTATAAATTATCTATCTATCTATCTATCTATATTTTTTTTAAGTCTAAGTTGGGGTTTTTTTGTTGCAAAAACAGTTTAAATATTGAATAACTCCTTTAGGTATCCAAACTTATAAAGTCAGAGAATGACAACATTTTGGAAACATCTTAAGGAAGCTCTAACTCTAAAGTGTGTGTGTGTGTTTCTCATCTTATCCTGTGGTTTTGCTCTTTTATGGGAAACGGCCATTCCAGCATCAACATCCCATGACACACAATGAAAAAGAAATACAACCACACACACACACACACACACACACACAGCCTCTGATCTGTGTGGTCCAAGTCCAACTCATCTAATGCAGAACTGGCCTCATAACTCGAAATACTTCCTGTCCGCACAGGAAGCAGAATCCTCCAGGCAGCCTGGAGCTATTAAAGTCTTTCAATATCGAACTTTTACAGACACAGAGGCTTCAAAGAGAAACACACAGTGTTCTTACTCATTTCTGAAGCAGCTGGGTGCTATCGACACCCACCACAGGAAACGCATAAACATAAGACGGAAAAACAATATCCTTAAAACCGCTCTCAATGGAACGGACTGCGGTAATACCGGCAACTTGTTCGTTTAGGACAAAACATGCATTCATACTCTGAAGATGACCTTTCAGTGAGCAAAGAACAACTTCTACAATAATATCTGATGTATTGATTTGATTATTAGAGGGAGAAGAAAAAGATCATAAAAACTGACAGGACTGGTTTAAAATAAATCCAGCATAAAACAATGAAGTGGCTACTTGAACAATTTGGTAACCAAGAGCTCCTCAAAAACAAACAACTAATCAATACATAATAATAAACTAAAAACTGTATTAAAAAGAAAAGACATTAAATATAACAAATCATATTTATTTTCCTTTTGGGCTGAACAGAATAAACTATTTAATACAACAGAAAACATACTGTAAAAAAATTATCTTTTCAAAAATAATTTGTTTGCTAAAGAGATTGGCAAATTTTTTTGTGAAAAAACTCCTTGTGAAGAGTATAATGCATTATAACTGATGGCATAATACATGCAATTTGCTGTTGTTTAATGTATTACATTAAAATATTATATCCATTATGAATAATGTGTAATATAATATAATCAATCAGAGTTAACTTTGTTAACTAAAACCAAAACTATTACAAACATTTCAGTTAATTGAAATAGAGCTGAAATTAAGTCAAATCTAATATACTTAATATACCAATAGATCATTATAGATATCTAAAAATAATAGAAAACATTTTTGTAGATTGAAATAAACTTTAACTGAAATAAAATAAAATTAAAAAACTTATTTTATTTGATCCTGATGTACTACAAATGAAATAAAAATAATTAAAACTATATACACATTTAAAAAAATACTAATAAAAATTACATGCAGTTTGGTGTTGTTTAATGTATTATAGATTAAAGTGTAATATCCATAATGGATATAAAAACATAAAATGAATTATAATGCATATTATAACACTTGTGAATAAGGATTAGTTTTGTTAACTATTACAACACTTCTGTTATTTAAAATAAAGCTGAAATTAAATAAAATCTAGATATTAATTAAATGAAAACAAGGTTAAAATACTAAAATTACTAACTAGTAAAAATGAAAACTGAACTAAAAACAACTGAAACAAAAATAAATTAAACCTAAATAGCAATATAAAAAAAAAAAAATGAAAATGACAAAAGCACTTAACAAAAATACAAAAATTAAACTAAAAAAAAGTAAATATATTTTTTTTTTCAAAATATTAAAAACTATAACAGTGCAAACAATGTTATGAATCAATTATAGTGCATGAAGGACTCCTTTATAATGAATTTTATATACAGTATATCACAGAATGTGTTACCATATCACTAATAAAACAACATTTTCTTTCTTTGTAATTAATAAATTGCCTAAAGGCAGTTTTAACAACAAACCCGATGACAGAACATGGCATTTACACCATCATGAGCGTCTGGTTTGCTTTAAAAGCATGTAAGGTCATAGGAAATAATGCCTGATGATTGACATTAGCCCATGCAGCAGAACTGCAGCTCCACCCGTAAATAAAATCTGAGAAAATAGCATAATTATTCAATTTAGCCGCCATAAACACTGACCTTTGCCTACTTGCAAAACTGTCGCTTGGCACGCACAGCCATGCTAACTTATGAGATAACCGCTAACACCGTTGGTGCGCCACAGCTCTACAAAACAGCTTTAAAAGGAAGTTCTGCACTGCCACTATAATGTACAATTAGTGCACTTGGCCCTGCGTTCCCCCGTCATTAGCAGAGTTGCTACGGGCATTTACGTAAATGGTACGTGTTGCTACCACGGGTGAGCATTATCTCTAGCCGCCAACAGCACACGAGACGCTGCCAATACCCCTGCCCTTCGCCAAGCACGCTGGAGGAGAAGGAACAAATAAAATTAAATGCTGACACTGCTGGAGAAAATATGGCTGACATTTCAGAAGAACGTGCCATAATGCTGTTTTAGTGCTACATTTGAGGTAATGAGGTAAAATGAAGAGAGAGAGTTCAGTGCGACTGAGGTTTTGACTGAGTGTCAAGTACTAGTTATTATTTAGATCCTCTTCCATAACGTTTGATTGTGCCGCCACTGAAATGATGTTTCAACTGAGCTGTGGGCTTGTGATGTATGTGAATTGAAAGAATTCAGCACAGCTTTAAATGATTCACAAATGATTCTATTAAACGGCTCTTTTTAATTAATTCTCTGGAAAGATGAAGACTGTTACCGGTTTGAATCCATCTAAATTACTAAAAGAATCATTAATGGAAACATTAGGAGCCAGAATTTAAATCAGAACAACAAACTCAGAGAACAACCTAGTTCAATTAACAAATGACTCTTTTGAACCGGTCTTTTAAGAAATTGGCCAAAAGAACCAAACCAGACTCAATCTCACATTATCATTCTGAATCGGTCTAAATTACCAAAAGAATCGTTAAGAAACCAGAATCTAAATTAGAAAAACAAACTCACAGAACCACCTAGTTCAATTCATAAATGACTCTTTTGAACAGTTCTTTTTAATGGATTCGTCCAAAGACAAAGAAAAGACTAATCCGCTCTCGATATACCATGTGTTAAAGGTTTGAATCTGTACAAAAGTACTAAAAGAATCATTACTAGAATCAATGAGGAAACCAGAATCGTAATCTGAACAGCAAACATACAGTACAGACCATTCTGATTTAAGAAATGACTCTTTTGAAGAGTTCTTTTTAATGAATTGGTCAAAAGACTCCAAAAACAATCTCAATCTTAGATGTTATCAAGTTTGATTCAGTTAAAAGTACTAAAAGAATCATTATAGGAAATATTAGGAAACAAGAATTTAAATCAGAACAAATTAATTAATTATAACATTTAGCTACATGAATTAATTTTTCAACCGAGAGAGAGAGAGAGAGAGAGAGAGAGAGGGGTGACAGTTGCCTGTGTGAATTAGCCTACCTGGATCTGTGCATCTCTCCAGTAGGCTATTTAATCTATCTTATTAATAAAAGTCACGGGACAGTGTTCTCAAGAAGTTTGTGTCCTCCTGAATGTTTGTATACGTGCGCAGCGCCATCTCCGATCTCACAAACCAAAATAATAGACATGATTTTCTCAGGCCACGTGTAAAATTATATGAATTATTATAATGATTATTCAAATGAATACGTAGGCCTATGGATGACAGTTGATTACAATAATATTTCAGTTTATTTCCATCATTGGTAACAGTTTCCCCTGTGGGATAAATAAAGTTAATATTAGTTGTATATTAATAATACTTCATTAACTTTGTTATTTACTATCCCTGTTGTAGTATTATTCATAAGTAAAAACCAACAAGATTTTTTTTTTTCACCATGTTTCCAAATTCTCTACTCCAGGTCCAAAAGAAATGTAAAGAATGTATAAACTGAAAACATTAAATACTTTTGTGATCTATTTCCATTTGTTATTTTCAAAAGAGAAATACTGTCATGGATGTTTACAGAGCAGGGGGGGGGGGGGGGGGGGGGGTAATTAAATTGCTAAAATAACAATAATAATAATAATAATAATAATAATAATAATAATAATAATAAATGCTTTTGAGCAGCAAATCAGAATATTAGAATGATATCTGAAGGATCATGTGACTCGAGTAATGATGCTAAAAATTCAGCTTTGATCACAGGAATAAATTACATTTTAAAATATATTTAAATAGAATAAATAGAATATAAATAAATAGTTATTTTAAATAGTAAAAATATTTCACAATATTACTGCTCTTGCTGTATTTTGGATTAAATAAATGCAAGCTGAAGAGACTTCTTTAAAAAAATATAAAAAATCTTCCTGTTCAAAAAATTTTGACTGGTAGTGTAGGTTTTCAACTTAAATTATGAAAAAAGATAAACGAGGTGAAATGATTAGTGTGTTGCTGCCGCATTCTGCCCAGCACAGCTTCCTTTCGTTCACAGCGGTGTACTTTTGTTCCTCCTTACAAGTCCAAACTTAACAACCAAATCAGTCAAATATGTACGTGTGGTAAAATTTACTCACATGAGTTAACCTAGTACAAGTTTTTGATTAAGTATTGATAATTGTGAAACTTCCCTGATATTTAAAATTACTAATTTCATGGAAGACTTCACAACGCTGTTCATAACGCCTACCAATAATCATGCTAAATAATCGTGATTTCAATATTGACTAAAATAATTGTGTTCATGATATTTCTGCCATAACTGAGCAGCTTTAACTAGTTTACTAGTTCATCTATAAAATCAGAACATAAAATCTCAGAACAGCCTGATTTGAGAAAGGGGATTTTAAAAACAGGGATTTAAAAAAAACACTGGGTGGATTTTTATCATTATAGGATGGATGTGTACACACACTTCCAACACACATTTATGTTCAAACAACTTGAAAAGTGAATTTTGCATCCGATGACCCCTTTATGGAAAACGTCGCTACTGCTCGCATGTTAAACCTCCTTTGAGCTGCGTTTGCTCTGTTCCAGATGAAGTCATGGCAAAATCTGGGCAACAGAAACCAAAACATAAACATAGTAACATGCATTTCACAATGACAAAACAATAAATACGGCAATGCATCAAAACACATGATTTTACTCAACTAAAGCCACTGACTCTGCCAGAGGAGGGGTTTTTATGCTGTTGTTTACAATGTGGCATGATGTTTTCATGTTATATAAAAGGATGTGCGATATTATTCAGGAAACAAAAGCCTTGCAAATTTCCAACCAATCCGACCGTTGATTGTCAGCGGCCTTGAAAACAGCCTGCACGGCTCAGTTTCAGTGCATCTGAGGTAACCGGGGTGTTTTGCTAGCAAAGTCAACAAACATTTCATTCACTTTAATTCAGTGTGTGTGTATAACAAACATCATGCAATGAAACGCGATCTGTTTGTGTTCAATGGTGGATAAATGGAAGTGTTAGAAAGCGCTTGTTTGTTCTCTAACAGTTGCTCACCTTCCTGATCTCAAACAAGATCCAGTTTCTGGACTGATGCAAATAAGCCCATCTGTGATGCTGGACCGCGGCCTGACGGCACATTTACTCAACATGGACACAAACAGACTCACCTGACAACAGCAGTAGCATCTAACACTCACACCCACTCATAAACAACATATTTACTGACAAGCTATGATTATTATAAAATGTTAAATTATTTTTCTTATTAAAATTGTACATTTTTAAAGGGGGACAAATGTAGATTACATTGTTTTGTGCGTGTTACACAAAAGAACATATACATATATACATATATATATATACACATATATACACATATACATATATATATACATACACATACATACACACACACATATATAAATAAAATTAAAAATAAAATGAAATATTTTTTGTTAAAATTGATTGATTGAATTGATCAAAAGACAAAAAGACAAGGAGTAAACAATCAACCTAAATCTCAGATGTTAATGGTTTGAAGCAGCTTAAAGTACTACAAAAATCATCACTGGAATTATTAAGAAATTAATATTAAATAAAAAAAAAAATCAGTTATTAAAATAAATTTTTAAAAAAATTAAGAATTACTAAATCAGAACAACAAACATACAGAACAGATCTATCTATCTATCTATCTATCTATCTATCTATCCATTTGTCTGATTTAAAAAAAAAAAAAAAAGATTTGAAATAGTAATAATAATGATCAACTTCATGCATCCTTGATGAATAAAAGAATTAATTTCTTCACAAAAAATCTTACTGACCATATTTTGACCAGCACTGTATATACAATACATATAATACTAAATTATAATAAAATATTAAATATTCAATAATCAACTAACCAGTTGTTGGTTGACTAACCTTATAATTCGTTGGGCGGCGTACTGGTGTAGGTTACGAAACTGGGCTGACATGTTGGCTAGGGCAGCCAGGCAGTTCGTGTGGAGGTATTTATCCTGAAGAAGAGAAATCAATAAAACCATGCATAAGTAATTTGTGTTGTTTCTTCTCGCAGGGCAAAACATAATGAAATGGCTCCATTATACTTTGAATATAAAAACCCGCTCTATTCATTGGACTCCCTGGACTGAATATGTTCACAGATCTAATATAAAACTTCAGCAATCTTTTAAAACTCGTGAGATGGTTGCTGTGAGTCTTGCTGTTGCATAATAAATTTGCATGTGCCCACGGCCAAAGATCTGGATATTTATGGAGCTTCGCATCTAGATGACTGTTTTTGTCACTGGTTCTGGTCTCACCCTGGTCCGTGTCATGTTGAACTGGATGGTCCGAATCACAACCAGGATCAACAGGCTGCCCAGTGAGATCTCCGTTAGAACACGCTCCGTATACCATGAGATGTTCTTCAACATCTGAGAGAGAGAAAACAGAAAACAACAATAACTAACAATAAAAACATAGGTTGTTGCTCTATTTAAAGGGTGATGATAAATATGATAAAAATGGTCTTCTGAGATGTAGATGAGTTTCTTTCTTCATCAGATTTGGAGAAATGTAGCATTGCATCACCTGCTCACCAATGTATGCCTCTGCAGCGAATGGGTGCCGTCAGAATGAGAGTCCAAACAGCTGATAAAAACATCACAATAATCCACAAGTAATCCGCACCACTCCAGTCCATCAGTTAACATCTTGAGAAGACACGCAAACATGCAGCTTTTGGCTTCACAAGACATCAACTGATGGGCTGGAGTGGTGTGGATTACTTGTGGATTATTGTGATGTTTTTATCAGCTGTTTGGACTCTCATTCTGACGGCACCCATTCGCTACAGAGGATCCATTGGAGAGCAAGTGATGCAATGCTACATTTCTCCAAATCTGATGAAGAAACAAACTCATCTACATCTTGGACGGCCTGAGGGTGAGAATTTTCAGCAAATTTTCACTTTTGGATAAACTATTTAAATATTGGATTTGATAGTGCTATCTTCACATGCACGCCTGAGTATCTGTGTGGGAGAAGACATCACATCTGCAGATGATATTTTTAGCACAGTCATTGAATTCACTTGTGTCACACTTTAAGAACGCCAACAGAGTTTGAATAAAATGATGAGAGATGCACATAAAGAGATGGATGGAGTACAAAAGGTCTGACTTAATCAGAGTCTGAAGAGTAAGTTGTTTAAAAGCTATTTAAAATTAATCTTCATCTACCAGGTCAATCTGAATTTCAAAGGTCTTGCACTTATTTTAGATGCAAATAACTCCTGTAATTAACAAAACCACAGATTAAGCTAATATTAAAAAAAATGTAAATAGTTTTAAAACAAAAGCTAGTTTGAAAACACTCTTGGTCTTTGTTATTGAGTTGTTGGAGCACAATGTGCACCGCTGTAATTGTCTGCAAACCACAACCTTTAAACAACTGGTGATGTATATTCTGAACTAACAGTGTCTGTGTGTGAGTTTTGATGAAAAACATTAGAACATCTGATGCATTGAAACAAAAATCGACAAATAAATGTGCAAACACGTGTGCATGCATATCACTGTTATTTTCATACAGATCTATAAACATAAGCCCAATGGAAAAACAACCGCAAATACAATCTGTCCTGCATCAGTTACACAAATATACTGCAAGAACACACACACACTCGTGTCATGTTGGTTTCATTCCCTGCCTGGAATGACAGATCTGGAATCAGTTCCAGACTCTAACCTCTAAGCACACACTGAAACCACTACAGGCTCTCAGATGAAGCTTTCATGGCAGATTCTTTATGTTTTAATCTTTATGTTTTAATCTGATTTCTGATTATGTGTGTGACCTCACCACTTCATGTATGGAGCGGTTGAAGGTGTCGTCCTCCGTGAGAATGAGGAGGATGATGAGGGCCATGTACACATGATGAGAGTTTCTCTCCTCGACATGATACAAGATCTCAAGAATCGGCAACACCTACAGAGACAGAAAGACAAATACTTTACTATTATGTGTAAAAAAAAAAAAAAAAAAAAAAAATTGTGGTCAACTGATGTTGATATTTGATTTATTTGTTTATTTATAGACATGAAATCACACTATTTAATTAAAAGACATTTAAAACTACAAGCATAACAACTGCTGAATTTAAATTTAAAAACATTTATTTACATTTAAAAACATTTTACATATTTAGTAAATTATACATAATTTGGAAATTAATATTAAAAAATATTTGATCTTGATACAAAAAAATCTGTAAAATAAACAACTGTAAAATAAAAAATGAAAATAACATTTAAATAATTTAAATAAAATCTGAAAAATAAAAAATTGAAAATATACAACATTTAAATACTTTAAAAATCTGTAAAATAAAAAAAAACAATCAGAAAATAAAGAAAATATAAATAATTAAAATAAAAAAATACATATTTTTATTTTTCTGTAAAATAAACAGATTTATACTTTAGATGGCAACTTTTTTATTCTGTATAACTGTTAAAATATGAAAAAATAAGGAAATAAACACTGTAACCAACATTCCAATCAGTTATATCAATCTATCATTTTTTTTTAAATAAAGTTTGCGCTAATTTTACATACAGTACACAGTGAATATGACATGAATATGACAGTGGCAAACTGCGCAGCGTATTTGAAATCAAGATTTTAAGTTTCGATCAGCGACAAAGTATATGAGAAAGTATTATAGCATTTGCCTTTATCTAACTAACAATAGAAAAGCAAATGTTATACTACTTATTCATTTACTTTTCTGTTCAATAGTTCTAATAATGTATGATCTTCTGAAACATGGGCCAAACAGAAAAATGTAATGGCCAATAATTAAAAACGCCAAATATCAACCCACTAAAAAAACCACATCCCTGTCTAAGTCCTTCCCACAATGAATGATTGACAGCAGTCAGGAGTTTACAACTGCATTGGAATGAATGCATGCGTTCTATAAGCACTAGGAAATGCATATGCACAGGTGCTGAATGTAATCTCACCAGGTTCTCCATGTCCGTGCGGGACAGTATGTACGTCCTCATGTTGCTGTTCTGGTGCAGTAGCGTGTAGAGCAGTAACGTCACCTGGTCTGATTTCTGCTGCTCGCACAGCGCTGTGTACAGACTGTTAAAGTTGATCTGAAACATGTGAGGCTGAGGAGACGGGATGGACGAGGAATCTGAAACATACACAGTAGCACTTTCAGTGAAATTAATTCAATTAATTGAACTAAAACCACAAACAAACTGGGGCCGCTCTAGTTCACCTTGAGTGTTTTTGAAACAGGTAACAGCCTGGCGGTAGGGGTTCGGACAGTCTGGGCCGTCGGTCAGATTGGCCAGAACCAGCAGTAATAGCAGACTCTGATTGGACAGCGGGAGAGGGTTCAGCTCTTGCTCCACCCCCGGCCTGCTGCCGACTCCGCCTAATGTGAACACGCTCCACAATCCACCTGAATAACACAGAAACCAATTACATCTGTTGGAAAATGATCAACATGGAGTGACTTTAATTAATGGTGATAAAGGAGGTCACGTCAAGCATTTATGACATTAATTGACCGTTTGCAGAGACCCGCCCACCTTAGTTAATGTTGCCATGACCGACAAACAATGCCGCTCTCACACTACACACGTTCTCACGCAGTGAAAAATACATCACAGAGAAAAGAGGAAACTGACAACACACCGACAAAGACAGAGCAGGTTACTTCTGACATGAAACTAGATCTCATTTTTAAAGAAATTCAAACAATAAATACCGTTTTGTGGCTCTTCAATGTGTCGTGACAGATATATTTCATATTTACTTAAAGCACGAAATGAACATGAATGAACATCAGAAAGTATTTTGTTTCAACCGCGGAACACACCATTTTTCAAGTTTAAGTCCACCGAAAGTTAATCTACTCTCCTGTCTGATTTGTGGTTAATGCTAGAAGAGATACAGCTGCAGCTACTGGGCATGCGCATTTACATATTTTCCGACCTAACAATATAACGTGAAACCTATAAAAATGGTTTTAAAAAGTACATGGCGCCATAGTTTCATCACTTTAGAGTGTCGCAGTGACCGTCTTTTTGCAGTAAAGTACCTGTCATAGTTTAATGAGTGGGAAGATGACATGAAGCGACGCGAGGTTAGCTGCATTGAAAACAGATGAGCGCACGTGTACATATAAAGCTCCCGATCGGGGCAAAGTTCACGGGATTTTGTCCACAGAATGATAAGAGCACACGTTTTAACATAATATTTTATTATTTAAAATAACTATAATATAATAAAATACCTAACTACATAATACTATTATTGTTAGAAACTGCAACAATATAAAAATAGAAATATAATACATTTATAAATTTAAAATTTAATTAATAAGTAAAAAAATAAATAAACAATAATATACTGGCCAGAGGAGAACTGGCCCCCCGACTGAGCCTGGTTTCTCCCAAGGTTTTTTTTTTCCTCCATTCTGTCACAGAGGGAGTTTTGGTTCCTTGCCGCTGTCGCCTCTGGCTTGCTCAGTTGGGGACACTTAATTTCTAGCGATTATCGTCAATGTGATTTCATAGATACTATTTAAACTAAACTGAGCTAGACAATGACATCTCTGAATTCAATAATGAAATGCCTTTAACTGAAAATTGAGTGTTTAATCTTATTATTATACATCACTGACACTCTATCCTCCAATTTGATACTGTTAAGTGCTTTCACACAATCTGTATTGTTAAAAGCACTATATAAATAAAGGTGACTTGATTTGACTTGACTTGACTATTTAACACTTAACATTTAACTTAAGCGCTGCAAGCCATGCTTACAGTGCCGGACATGACAGATTTTCTGGTACGCAAATAAGTACTTTAAAGGAATACCTTTAGCTTATTGGCGTTACTGTGGCAGCCAACAACAGCACAACTTAACCCTCCGCACATTTTTATATTCAGTTATATTGAAAAAGTTTCAATTCAGTTGATCTTTTTTACCCCGTTTTAACATGTATTTCTATGGAGACCCACCTTAGCTGTCGGGCAAGATGGCGGATAGCAGCGGCGACACATAATATCCACGTTCTGATTGATCAGATCGCCTGTCAATCAAGCTCTTTGCGAACGGTCAATTCCTGCACTACCTCAGATACAAACATGAATATTCCTACAGGAAGATTTTCAGTTTTCATTTTGATTTTTGTTTTGGTAATTTTGTTATGTGCTTCTGTCATTTTTTTTATATATATATATATATATATATATATATATATATATATATATATATATATATATATATATATATATATATATTAGTTCTGTCAAAATTAGCGCGTTAATGCAGGCGATTAATTTTTTCAGTTTAACGTGTTAAAATTATTTAACGCCGTTAACGCAGGGGCGGAGCCTAGGGTTGGCCACCCCACTCATAACTGCGGTTTCTGTCTGTTTTTTCTTGACAAGAAGTGCATTTATTCAGTCGCAGAACGTCTTTACGATCACATCAATCCGGAGACGTTTCAGATGCGCGCTCCAGCTTCAAACAAGTGCGGAAACCGGCGCGCGCTGTAGCCTGTATCAATTCATATCAAAATGCGAAATAAACTACGTGGATGTAATGTCGTGGTCAGTTAAGGCGTGAAGTTACCAAAAAGGTGATAAAAGCTCCCTTAAAACTGTGCGTGCATGTAATATGTTATATATGAGTTACATTAAGAACTCTGAAATGGTTTTCAAAACTGTCCTGGAGCATCCCAGCACTGTCTCCCTCATCTAACACACCCGATTCAACTCGTCAGCTCATTAGAAGAGACTGAAATGGGTCCGACCTGAAATGGGTCAGAAAAGGTGATGAGAGTTGAGAGAAAATACGATGTGTGTCAGATCCACGTCACGTTCAGCAGCGACAGCTCTTAAAGAATTAACAGCCAAAACAACCTAATAACCAGCTGCTGTGATGTCTGTTCATCAAGAATAAAAGAAAAAAGAGGAAATCAATAATTTTTATATAGCTGTAAGTATTTATCTGTATTAGTGTTTTACAACTTTATTCAATTTCTGTATATTTCTGCTGAGGGGCACAGGTAGCCTAGCTAAATATAACATTTATTATAATGGGTTTATGTAAAGATTGTTTTAAGTTTACTTAAATTAGAAGTTATTTTTAAAGTCTAATAAATGTCAAAATTGATAGCTCTTAATTATAATGTAATGTTTAATGGCTATAGTCCGATGTGTCTCGTGAGATCCGACTGGTCTCGCAAGAACGTGACGATATCCTTGCAAAACTTTTTTTGCAGCGTTTACATTAGAGCTGTACGATTAATCGTTTAAAGATTGCGATCTCAATTCAAACACCCACGCGATCCTATTACGACTGTTTCACTTCGCGAGTGTCAGTGGGGCGTGAGAAGCACGTTTTGTCGCTGCCCATGTTAATGAATCATTCGTGCAGCTGCTGATCCAGAAAGAGCAACACAAACAGTCTTTTCAACCACACATCATTATTTCTGTGTTACAGACATTTAAATAACATAAGTACTGGGATTAAAGTTTATAGTTTGGGTACAAACACTTATTCTCTACAGTAGCGATCAAAACGAAAGTATCTCAACACTTGTATGTATTGTAACGCGTATCCTCTTCCGCCAGGAGGTGGCGACAACTGCCCGTTTAAAAAAAGCATTTGTCATTGAATCATTCATTCAGGAGATTCCAATTTCCAATCATGAAACAAGTCTTTATGAATTGAGACACTGACTCCATTGAATTTTTTTTTTTTTTTCAAACTAATATTTTTTTAAAGGACTTAAGCAATGAACATTTTGTCAGAACCACTAGTAAATTACGTTATTTTGTTTAGTTTTCTAATCTTTTTTCCTTCAGAATCATGAGAATCGTTATCTCCAATTTATAAACAAACAAACAAACAAACATGATTCTTTATTTTTTCTTGATTTATCCAGAATCGTGCAGCTCTAGTTTACGTTTACGTCTATGTTGTTTATTGCTGCATATAATTCATTAAAATAGAAGTTTAATTTCATAAAGTACAAGTTGATTTCAAAATGCACCTACATTTTTTTGCATTTTGTGTTTTTCAGTTGAATAAAAGACTATTTTTCCCTATATATTTCATCATTGAGGATTTCTTTAAAAAAGTCTAAAAATCTCGTCTCGTTCTCGTGAACCCAGTCTCGTGTCGTGGGATAAGTGTCTCGTCACACCCCTAATATATCCTTATATATATATATATATATATATATATATATATATATATATATATATACACACACACACACATACATACATACATACATACATACATATACATATACACACAATATTTATATTTTAATATATTTAAATATTTTTCTATTTATCTTTAATTTATTTGAAGCACATTTCCATAAGTTGCTAAGGCAACATTTGTAATTTTATTTTATTTCAGCTTAATGTCAGTTAACAAAAAAACTCTTATTACAAATGAATGGAAAATGGACATGAAAAAGTAAATTACAACTGTTTTTTGTGCAGAAGCCTTTAAGCAGATGGAAAAAAGCTAAAAGAAGTACAGTATACGGCACCTTTAAAACGGCTTTTGCAATAGTGACGCACTTAAAAGATGTCGCTTCAGGCCAGAAGCAGAATAACTGAGGCAGAAGATCATTCATGAAAAGTGTAGTGGACAATCAGACATGCTAATGGCTCAAAAAAGGAGTTTCTTCTGCCTCAAGAGCTCCAGATGTTATCTAGTCTAGCGCTCTTTACAACATCACAGTCACTCCTTTTGTTCTGTTTGCATATGCAAATGACCGTTTGAACAGTCTTACAGTATGTCTTAGAAGTATGTCTTACAGCAATACTTACAAGCACAAGTCTTGATGGCTGAAGATTAAAAACAAAAACTGGGGCCACAATGAAGGACAATAATTAAACTCTTTTTTTGAGACAGAAAAAAACCCCGATATGTATGGGAAACCTTTTCATGTGCTCTTCTGTGATGTTATTTTTGGATTTATTTATTTTTTTAATTTATTATTTACATTTTTAATATTATCCTCCTTGTATAGTGACTTTTATTTTTTTTTTCTATTATTTATTTATTATTTATATTTGTTTATATTATACATGCGCATACACACACACACATATAGATACATAATATGTATAATTCAGAATTACAACAAAAAAATTCTCAATTTAAACTTTTTACGTCATAATTATGATTTATTATAGCATTTTGTCATAATAATGACTTGATGATATCAACCAGTAAAGTTAATTGTTGCACAAGCAGAGCAAGTCATTACATTTTATCATGCACAATAAGACCAGGATCATGCAATAGAAAATCATTTGGACGTCATGTTGACTTTAACGTTGCGAAAACAAGATGGGTTGAAAGTTTTCCGTCTAGCAATGTTCAAACATCAGGTCGCTGATGAATAGTAATTGATTTTAAACAGATTTCGAGTTACTAATCATTCAGGCATCGCACGGAGTTGGGTGGGTCGGAAAGAGCGAGAGAGAGTTGAGATGGAAATGAGATGCCTGTCTCCACGTCTAATCACTTGTGGCTGGACATCGCGGCCCCACCAGCAGACTGAAGCAGAGCCAGGATGTTAACAAACATCCACCGCAAATAAAAACAACAACACTGGCAGAAAAAGAGTAAGGAAAACTCCCAGACACACGGCTCGGCCGGGCTCGGAGAAGACTGATATCATTAAGACAATGATAACATTAAAGGTCACTGGACTGATAGTATTGGCTGCATCTATCTGTTAGGCTCCTCAAGACATCATCATGTTCCGAATGAACTGGAACTGCGATGAGGTCATGACAGACGCCACAGCGACCTCAGTCGACCAATGAGAGCGAGCGCAGACACCAGAGCAGAATGTAATCTACTCATGCATAATACTGTATATACTCAATAAAAATGAAAAATACTAAATGACAGGGAAAAAACAGATGTATTATCCATTGTAAGATTTATAAACAAAAATAATAAATATTAATTAATTTATTATTTTAAAAACATTATTATTAAATATTAATATAAAAAAATATTTTAAAATATTGAGTATAAATATTTATTTATTAAATATAAATAAAATAAATATAAAAATAAAATGTACAGTAAATTACGTACATAATTCATATGTAAAATATAAAATACGTACAGCAGTTTGAATGTCCTGGATGGACTGGATTTTTTGTTTGAAAGCTACAGTATGTCTACTAAAAACACAATCAAACACAACAAAGTGTGATTATGTGTCTTAACTCTCCTATGTTTCTGCACTACAGATGCTCTGGGGGTCTCCGTGTGTGTCCGCGTGTGTGTGCGTGTCCTGGGGTTGTTATTGTGGGCTGTGTTAACAGAGCTGCAGATAAATGAAGACATCATGGCTGCCATCCAGCAGAGCTGAGAACACACACACACACATACACACACACACAGGGGTTTTCCATGCCACTAACGCTGTCAGTACATAAACAGGCGGCTGAGGGTGACAAATGCTGCTCCTAACTTCCACACACACACACACACACACACACGTCTATGTCCTCCTGTAAAAAGTCCCTGTGGATCTCTCTCTGAGCATGTCCATTCAAACTCAGCAGTGTCTGATGTATTACTCATTATAAAGTCTGAGGGAAACATCACATCCAGAAAGACAGTCTGATTCAGACAGCAGAAATCATGGAAGTGTCTTGTCTTAAAAAGACACACAGGCTACTGTAATTTCACATCTTGTGTTTGTTCCAAAAGTAAAAAATAAAAACTCCCACAGAGCAAATTCTTTAGCAATAACAACTAGGGATGGGTTTCATTTACATTTTATCGATACTGATACCAATACTACCGATACTATTTGGTACAAAAAGGTATGTGAAAAAATATTGCTGGATTTTAGCAACTGAATTAAAGTCCTTCAGTCTAGAGCAGTGAGTTATTTTTCTTTTTGTGCTTTATTTTATTAACATTAAATGAATAGTTCACCCAAAAATGAAAATTGTCATCATTTACTCACTCTCAAGTTGTTTTAAACCTGAATGAGTGTCTTTCTTCTGTTGAACATAAAAGTTATTTTGAAGAATGTGGGAAACCAAACAGCTGCTGGTTCCCAGTGACTTCCATATTTTTTTTTCCTACTATCAAAGTAAGTGGGGGCCAGCAAATGTTTGGTTACCCACATTCTTCAAAATATCTTCTTTTGTGCTCAGCACAAGAATACAAATTAATTCAGGTTTGGTACAACATGACAGTGAGTAAATAATGAAGTAAATTTTTGGGTGAACTATCCCTTTAAAGACAATCGGCTGCATGTTTAGTTCTGTCCCTTTAAGACTCTCTCAACTGTTTACTTTCACTTTTTCATTATATTACTAGTGTTGGCTCCTTTGTTCACTATTACACTACTGCATATATATTGTCGACACTGTTGCTTAGTTTTGTAACAAGAGCCCACACTTTTGAATGTTTCACTCTTGCCGCGATGACTGAGTGCACACAAACACACATCGCACATGCGCAAGGATATCACACGCATGTCGAGCAGACGTTAGCCACATCATTCAGTGAAGGAAAATGTCAAGCAGCAGCTTCTAATTCGCCATTATCATTGAAGTATACAGAGATAAAACAACGCAAGTATCGATAACAGTATTGTTTGTCCTGAAGCTTATCGTAGTCCGGTATTGACCCAATTACGTACCGGTCCAAAAAAATACCGGTTCTCGGTACCCATCCCTAATAACAACACGTATGGGGTTACTGAGTGATGGTTTATACTTCTGAAGCAATATTTTGCCAAATTTTTGGTCAAACTTCCTTGCCATGTTGTATTGAGCATCTGACAATCTCAAAAATTTGACTAAATATTGTTATTTTCCTAAGAAGCAGTTGTTGATATGAAGGCCAGTCTGTAAATGAGTGAAGAGGAAAAGAGTTTATTCATGCAAAGCCACCTGTCAGACGAAACACAGGACATCACTTACTAAGGTGTTTCTAGGGAGTTGCTCTGCAGTTGCTAAGGTGTTGTGAGTGGTTTCTAGGGGTTTAGATGCAGTTATTAAGGTGTTGTTTCTAGGGGGTTGCTAAGGTATTCTGAGTTATTTCTAGGGGGTTGCTATGAGGTTTCTAAAGGTGTTCTGAGTGGTTTCTAAGGGTTTAGATGCAGTTATTAAGGTGTTGTTTCTAGGGGGTTGCTAAGGTATTCTGAGTTATTTCTAGGAAGTTGCTATGAGGTTTCTAAAGGTGTTCTGAGTGGTTTCTAGGGGTTTAGATGCAGTTATTAAAGTGTAGTTTCTAGGGGATTGCTAAGATGTTCTGAGTTGTTTCTAGTGAGTTGCTATGAGGTTGCTAAAGGTGTTCTGAGTGGTTTCTAGAGGTTGAGATGCAGTTAACGTGTAGTTTCTAGGGGGTTGCTAAGGTGTTATGAGTTGTTTCGAGGGAGTTGCTATGCAATTGCTAAGGTAATCTCAGTAGCTTCTAGGGATTGATAAGTGGTTGCTAAAGTATTCTGAGTGGTTACTAGGGCGTTGCTAAGGTGTTCTAAGTGGTCTCTGGGGGGTTGCGATGCAGTTATTAGGGTGTAGTTTGTAGGGGATGGCTAAGGTGTTATGGAGTTGTTTTGAGAGAGTTACTATATGGTTGCCAAGGTGTTTTGAGTGGTTTCTATGGAGATGTTAGATGGTTGCTAAGGTGTTCTGAGTGGTTTCTAGGGGGTTGCCAAGGTGTTCCGAGTGGTTTCTAGGAAGTTGCTAAGTGGTTACTGTAATATTCAGAGTGGTTTCTAAGGGGTTGCTGTTTGGTTTCTAGGGAGCTGCTATGTGGCTGCTAAGATGTCCTCAATGGTTTCTAAGGTGGTTGCTTACTAGTCCAAGTCAATGTCCCAGAAAATGTTAATCAGTAAAGTTATCAGTAATATTAGGCCAAAAAGTATTTTCTTGTTCTCTATCATTCTCTACTTCTATCATTCACCATTTCTCTCTCTCTCTTTTGCTGTAGTCTGAGCCGAGACAACACTAATCCTGAACGCAGACACAGTGACGGCCTTGAGACTTACACAGCACAAACACACAATAGCAGGATTCTGTTAATGCCAGACACAAGTTCAGTAACTATTAAACGAATGTAATGCTGAAGTGTTAAACACAGATGGTTAAAGGAGCTGTTATTCACACAGATCAAACACATAAAACAACATAAGAATACTTCAGTTATATCATGGTATCACACTACAGCACCATACTGTACAGTAAATGTTTTAAATCTGGAATAAATTAGGAATCTCATCAATTTAAACCATGTATATTATGTTATTCATATTTAATTTACATTAAAAATATTAAATATTATTAATTATATTTTGAAAGTGAATCTCCTTTGTAGGACATAAGATGTGTTGCATTGTGACATTTTTAATTATGTGAAATTAATAAAGTGATTTTTTCCACTGATACTCAGTGTAATGAAATTAAAATAAACAATTAAATAATGAGACAAAATAAAACAAAAAAATAAATAAATATTTTAAAAAATAATAAAAAATGTATACATCATTGCCTTTTAAAAATGAAAAATATTAAATAAAAAAATTAAAAAATATATTATAATAAGAGAATCTGAAAATTGAGAAAATTTTAAAAATTACCAAGGTGTCTGGTAAAAATGAGCAGACACCATATGTAATGAGAATAGTAGTGAACTGTCGTAAAAATAAATACAAAACATTTTTTTAATAAAAAAAACAAATTATACATCACAGCAGGATTTGTTGTCTTTTATAGATGAAAATATTAAATAAAAAAATAAATAAAATAAAAATTCATTATAATAAGAGAATCTGAAAATTGAGATTTTTATTTTTTTTTTTATTACTATAATACCTTGTAAAAATGACCAGACACAGTATGTTATGAGAATTACTGATGAACTGTCATGAAAATAATACAAATTTATGGTTCTAAAAGGCTTTATTTTCTTATGTAAACTATAATTTCATCTCTTTTTCTTTTGATTTTGGTGTGAAATGGGATCTGAACATGTTTTCGTGAGATAAACCATATTTGGTCCGTCTCAGAGAGGAGAAAGAAGAGAAGTGAAAGATTACAGACAATCATAAGAGACATTCAGTAGCCCAGCCCAGGGAAACACAGAGACTCCAGGATCTCCCATCGGCTCAGGGAAACATCAACACGCCAGCTTCACACAGATCACCACCCTGAATTATGAACCACAAGTGTTTTCTAGAGAGCATTGCTCTCTAAATACTGTCATTTATCTCTTTTTTGGGTGTTTGGTGTGACGTAGCTCTCAAACTAGCTAATATGTATGAATATGCATTGTTTTACCCATTTAAAACACATTTACACTGATGAAATGACCTGACGAGCACAACTTTATTTCCTGTGTTGATGGATTTCCTATTGAAACAGGAAGTTTGCGCTAATAGACATGGACTGAAAGCCAAAAAACAGCTTGACCTTCAACGTTGCCCATAATAATAAATTCTGATTTACTGCTTTTAATATTTAGACAAAATGAGGTTATCCATCACATGCCTGTTTCTAGAGCAACTCAAATTTAGCAAAATGACCATAAGTTATTTCTCTGACAATAGCGGTGAGTTTATAACCGCGAGCGAATGAAACGTCATTGAAAGTATCGTAAACGGTTAAGTCGAGCTAACATTAATGTGATCCAGAAGGCTTTCCGGCACGTGTAATTCCAGAGTGACGAATTGTGGCTGTCTAATCCTGCCTGAATCTTTCCATCCAGCAGCAGCGGAAACAAGATCAGGCCCAGAATTCCTCCTGTGGCTGAGGGGACTGACACACAGGGCTTGCGTCTCCATTTAGCCGGCCTGATTTACCCGTCAGACAATGAAGACACACTGTCTGGATTCCACACACACATTGGGACGTCATCTTGGCACTGACTCACAGCTGTTAACAAGCTCATTTTGTATCTTTTGGCCAGACGGGTGTCAGTCGATGATACATGTAGTTCTAGACTCTAATCACACTTCTGACTAACAAATGAGTTCTGACTTTCAAATGAGATCTGAATAATTTACTTAGTTTAGTTTTCATTTAATTCAGCAGTGGTTGGAATAGTTTCAGTTTACTTTTTATTTCATGCTCTGGTTTTCTTATTTTTCTAGTTTCAGTTTAGTTAGTAAGTAGTTTTTATTTCATTTAAGTTGAATAAAATGTTATTATAATTAATATTAACATTAATGTTAGTTCTACACTATTTTAATATTTCATAGACATTTGAAAAGCAGCACTGAAACAAACAAATACAAAATAATACAATATCCAATACTTATATATATATGTTTTATGTTTTCATGTTATGATTTCCGTTTTTTTCAAGTTTCAATTTAGTTATACTTTTGATTTTTAAATTCATTTAAGTTTAATTTCAAATTCAATTCAAGTTTAATAAATATTTTTAAAATAGGTTTTAATTTATTTTATTTTTGTATTTTATATTTAATATTTATTTTTTAATATTCTTTGACATGATGTGATGATTACCAACGTGAAGTTCAGAGAGTACAGTGAACGCTCTTTAAAATGAAAATCAAAGAATATTAAATTACAAAATAAAAATTAAATTAAAACTATTAAATTTTTTTATTAAACTTAAATGAAATCAAAACTATAACTAAGTGAAACTAGAAAAAAAGAAAGAAAAAAAACAGCATGAAAACAAAACAAAACTAAACTGGAATGCCTTACTAAAAATGAAACAAAAACTAGATTCAAAACTTAAAACTATATTTACTCTGGATAGCTCAATCACGTCATAAACAACTTTTTCTTTTATTATTAAATAGATAATTTAGCTTTTTATGCTTTTGGTTTCATTTCAGTTTTTGCATTTATGATGTTAAAAAATATTTTTGTTCATCAGTAATTTATTATATGCTTATTCATGAAACACAAGAACAAATTATTTGTAAACCATTCTTATTCGAATATGTTCTGTTCATGTTTCTTGAATGAGACCCCCCAAAAAAGTACAAATGAATTAGTTCCCAATCGAGTGTGTGTTTATAGGTTAGTATGTCACAGTGAGAGAGACGTGAATGTGTGTCTGGTGACCGACAGTCTGTGCGTGTGATGGAGACTGGTCTGAATTCAGTCCACACAATGAAGAGTGTGTAACTCAATATTAAGTAAATGATCAAGCCAAGAGTTGAGTACATACAATGAAACGTGTGTGTGTACTTCTGCTGACACGTCTGAGTGAGCCAGACGCCAGATAGACAGACAGACAGACACAACTGTCAATAACACACAAAGCAAACACTCATATGCTTTGGGTTTAGTTTCGGACAGGCCTGTCAAACAAAAGCGTGTTTAAAAAAAACAGAAAAACTTTATCAGAGTGATAAAAGGTAAAGCAGAACAAAATGGGCATGTGAATCAGGTGCATGTGGGGATTTTTCACATGCAAATTCAGGAGAAACTGGACTGAAGTGTTTATTTACAACCAAAACAAATATTATTATCTGAAAGAGTAATCAGACCCCGTTAAACCTTTATAGACCCAGACATTCATCTTACAACACGGGCATCATTTAAGCAAATGAGGCTGCTGAGCCGTAACCAACAAACACCAGATCATCCAGAGCCAGTGTGTGAAGTTCAGTGTACAGTGGTATATACACAGCACTGAAGGAATAGTTTACCCAAAAATGAATCTTTTCAGTGAATCAGTTGATTCAGATCTGAATGATTTGTTAAAATCTGGTAAAAATCTCAAGATGTATCAGATGTGGTGCATTAAACTCACTGGCAACTCCTGATGCGAGTCCGTACAGCAGGCCTCCTCCGTCTGACTGCGTCTGCAACACGTGTGTGGCGGGAGGACATTTCTCCTGTCTGATGAAGTTATACAGCAGCGTCTTCACCAGACGACTCGTCAGAGACAGACTACAGACAAAGAGAGAGAATGAGCAAACCTACTATATTCAATCAACTGTTGTGCTGTTGTTACTGTTAACTAAAACTAAAAAAAAAAAAAATTTATTATTGTTATATGTTCATTATTTGAAAAAAATGCTGAAATAAAATAGATTACAAATATTAAATGAACCCTAACCTAAAAAATTAACTTAACCCTAACTTTAAAAAAAATAGATTTAGAAAATTAGATATGTTGCCTTAGCAGTTTAACTGAAACAAGTTGAAGTACTAAAATTAATAAATTTAATAATAAAAAAAATTATAAAATTAATCAAAAAATAAAGTGAAAAAAATAAATGAAAGCTAAATAAAATATTTAAAATAAATGAAAATAAAATAAAAACTAAGAAAAATTACAAAAGTATGTAATAAAATTTATAAAACTAAAGTAATAATAAAAACTGAAGATATAATTCAAGTTCAAAATATTAATAAATTCTACTATACTGTAATAGCATAAATAAGACTAAAATATCTTTTTGGCGGTAGCCACTTTTGCTATATGCTATAAAGTTAATGCTAAGTAAGTCACTGTCATTCTTTTTAGTGCAAACACGCCTCTTTTCTAAATAAATTTGGTTTATTATATGCATGCTTATTACCAAAGCCAGAAAACAAGCAGTAAACAGAATTTGTGCTTAAAAGCAATGTTTCTGTACATTTTCTAGTGACCATGGCAGCAATAATTCATCAAATGATGGTCAAATGATGAAGTTTGTTCAGAAGTAAATAAATAACGGAGTGTCTATTTACACTAACTCTTATCACATCAGAAAGGCATTTATTTTCAATAAAAATGAAATAAAAATCGGGTAGGGTTTGGGTAGGTGTAGGGAGGGCTTTATTGTCCCAATAAGGCAGCATCCATTTAATAAAAATTATAATTTACACTCAATACGTTTTTATTGCATACTGTTTCATTATATACTACAATACTGAGGTGCAGATATTTGCCACTATTTGCAATAAGCAATATAAATAGCAGAAAATCCTGCTATTCTTACATAGTGTAAATAGAATCTATCGCTATTGGAACTTAGTGTAAATAGCATATCGTTAAGAAAATATGTTAATTTCACTTAGCTCACGTTTGACATTTAAAAGAGCTGAATGTGGTTTCACAACTTGGTATTGATTAGATCACTGGAGAATATGACAACTATTTGAAAAGAAAATAATAGGGTAACTTAGAAATATTATTAGTTTTGATACACATTTAGCGTTAGCGTCTCTAGGACCCCAAAAATAATGTCAAGACAAAACATGAAAATTAAAGGAACATGGAAATGTTTGTGTTTTTGGTTTCTAGAAATTGATGGAATGATGCATTATCAATGTTCATTTGCACAAAGGCGCTTGTGTCCCTAGACGTCTCTGCTTTTATGTACTTGCATAGAGTCCGTCTCAGTCCTAAAGACACCGGTGAGGTTTGACGAGTGTTCGTTAACGACCTCAGACGTGCAAGCTCAGCTGCAGTGCTGAAGAGCTAACGAGGGAACTTTAAAAGCTCAGTATCACTGGTGCGATGCAAACGAGCCCTCCGGGTGAACTCAAGCAAAGCTCCAGACGAGAGCATCTGGTGAATTAATGAACACCCTCATTTGCATTTGAAATGGCAGTGCTTGACAGTCGTCCTTCTGTTAATGCCGGTCAGGGGGCCACAATATCACACTGGGACAAACTTCATAAGAATAAAACACTGCGGTAGGCAACAACTTTTCACTTGTATTGGCTCTGGTTCACAAGTTAGGAAGTTTATGATGCATCGCTGGAACTCTGAAACAATTAGATTAATCTATTCAGGTGTGTCGAGTGTCTGTGCCTTCCCATTAGTTTAATTACTACTCTTTTGATATGATCGACTATACAGTCCATTACATGTACATGTAGAGGTTAAAGGGGGGTACAATGCTGTTCAGAGTTGTTTACACTGTTAAAGAGTTGGATTCTCATGCTAAGCATGGACAAAGTTTCAAAAAACAATTTGGACGTTAAACAGAGTATTTCTGTGCCCAAAATCTTACTTCCGGGTTCATACAAGTTTCTGAGTTTTTTTTGATCGCGGCTCTTCATGACGTAAACGAGGGTGGAACTCCTTATATGGGCATTTCTCCCGGAAGCATCGACCAGAGCGAGAGCGATATCGCGCCCATCAACGCGCTTCATTCAGCAGCACTGAACGGGACTCGCTCGGGAAGAATGTCTCTAAAGAAGTGTGTTTTTGGTTGTGAGGGAAAGATAACCTTGTTCAGCTTCCTGAAGAACCCAGCATTACGTGAACAGTGGATGCAGTTTGTTTTTTCGGGGCAGCAACGGAATTTCACAAGTGTATTTGTTGACGAACGTTTTATAAACAAGGCCCAGTTCGACGCTGGATTTGCACATCGTTTGATACTGAAAGATGGAGCGGTCCCAGCTATAAAAGATCCCAGTCATGATTCGGAACTGCAGATGGTAAGTGAAACAGCATCAAATGTCTGTGTTTTGTTGGTGATCGGTGCTCAAGTGCTTGTCACGTTTTAGTTCCGCCCATGGTGCACCTCCAGGAGCGCGGCTTGTTCCAGAGAGAATCGTAAAGCTGTATCTTTCTTTTATAAATATGATAAAACTAATGCCTTTTTGGAGATAAAGGATGCAATACTACTCTATAGGTACTCAAGATTAACATGAGATTGGGTGAAACTGTGTGTGTTATGCCCCCTTTAAAGCTATAGGGATGTTGAAATCTAACATGTTTTTTTTTTTTTTTTCTCACCATCGTCCTCTGGTCAGGTAGCCGTAAACAAGCCCCTCCCTCAGAACCTCCTTGTGGAAGAGCTGATAGGACAGCAGCACCAGAAGGGTGGTCACAGCTTCAAACAGGATGTTGTAGGTGATGTCACTATGGAAACAGACATGACCAACATTAATACAGACATTTTTATTAATGAGCCAATTGCTGCTGTGCTATACTGTGATTTTACCATGGTCAAGAGGGTTTTGACATTTATACGACTGTAAAAGACAAAGTTGATCAATAATTAATATATAATAATTAGTGCTGTCAAAGTTAACGCGTTAACACAAATTCATTTTAACGGCACTAATTTTAATAACGCGCGATTAACGCAGCGCACATTTTCTGTTTGACCCGTGGCCTAACCCGTACTACTATAGTTGCAGAAATGGATGGAGATGCTGACAGTGTTGCCAATTTAGCAACTTTTCAGACCACTTTAGCAACTTTTTTGATTTAATTTTTTGTCAAAAAGCGCCTAGTGACCAACCTTTATAGGGTTTGCCCAAACCTTATTTAGTTTCTGAGACTTGCCGGTACTGCCGCGCGAGCGCGAGGTCTCTCTTTCCTGCTGCGCGCACACCTCTCTCTCTCTCCGCGTCTGCTCTGTTCAGTGCGCGGATGAGAAGAACAGCACTTTCAGTTAAAACAGATATTATGTTGCTTCTCTAATTTAACATGCAAGTATAGCCGAAATCACTGCACAGCTATTGTCTTTATCTTATGTATAGCCTATTTGATTTTATCAGACGATGGCTGGATTATAAATCAGGATTTTTGTGCAGATTAACATCTTGGAAGGGAGAGCTGATTATTTAGTCCTATGGGCCGCGTTTCAGTCGCTATTTCATATTCATTCCGTTGTCTGACAACAGAAACAGTAAAATATATCAATGAAAACAGTTTTATTGAGAATTTAGCTGCATCAAAATACAGTATGTGGGCACAGGGAGGCAAACAAATGTAATAATAAATAATAAATGTACATTTTGCATGTTCAGAAGAAGTGAGCTGCCCTGTCATGCGGAAATGTAAACAGGTTTGTGTAAGTAAATTGCTCAGTGCAAAGAAAGAGAAGTAATGGGAACCTGGTATTTCTTTTTTCATGTGTCTAATAGACATGAACAAGTTCTTTGAAACACATCTATGATCTTTGAAACATGTCTAGTCTTCAGGCTCTGTTAACTATGGTTTCACTAATAATAAACATATATTGCATAAAGAATCCATATTTGTCATTGCACGTTGATTAGAGTATTTAAAACATGAAAAGTATTAATTTAAGGTACATTTAGAACAGATAAAAATGTGTGATTAAATTGCGATTAATCGCGATTAAATATTTTTAATCGATTGACAGCCCTAATAATAATATATTCATATGAATATTACTGAAACAATTCACAATTCAATCAAAACAAAACCAAAAAAAAAAGAACCAAACCAATATAAAAGCAAAAAACGAAAAAAAAAAACAAAAAACAAAAACAAGACAAAAAATTATATATATATATATATATATATATATATATATATATATATATATATATATATATATATATATATATATATATAAAAACAACAAAAAAATAAAAAGCTAAAAAATAAAAACAAAACCCCAAAAAGACAAATAATGAGACAAAAAAGACAAAAACTAAAAATAAAACAAAACTAAACTAATCTAAAAAATAAATAAATAAAAATAAAGCCCAAAAACAAAATGAAAAAAAAACGCATTTTATAAGCATTAAAATTAAACATTTTATGACCATTAAAATGTTATACATCATGCCATCATTTTCTAAGTGAAACGAAAAATGGTGAAATATGACCTAGACTAACAGATATTATCATTTATCACATTCACAATATAGCGAACTCCTAAAGTGAACTCATTGCCCCTCTCATTCTCTAAACACACACACACAAAACATCAATAGAACAATCTCTCTCTTTCTTTCTATTGTCCCTCATTTCCTTCCTTCAGATTTCTCACTTCACTTCCACTTCCCAGTTCTGTGATGTCACTTGGCATGATTCCCTTTCACTTTTTAGACACACACACACACACACACACACACACACGACTGCAATATTATTGTAATGCTTTGAATTGTTTTGATTATTAAGTTGAACTTATTACAAAACAAGTTAAATATGCAATTGAAAATAAAAGTGCACTACAAAAAAAATGCAACACAGTAAGGGCTTTCAGATGATTTTGAGTTGGACTTGACTCGGCCCAGATGGGCGTTTTCATGTTGAAAATACGGACTCTTCGAGAGAAAATCTGCAGAATTCTGAGTAATACACTTAAACAAGGTCAAATGTGCTAAAATGAGATGACTTTACAACAAAAAATGTAATAAACACACTAGGGATTAGGGATGTGAATAATAGGTCTTCCAGTTCTGCAGAAATCTGTATGCGCAGATTCCATGTTCGCCTTTTTAATTAAAAATGCAAATTATTTCAGATTCATAATTTCACATATGACATTTGCAAAATTATTTTAACAGCCTTGGCTCTCACATATTTTGTAAAGTTTTGAATATTGTCAAATGACAGACATGCATCTCCAAAAAAAAATTTTTTCAAGAGCACAGAAAAACATTTCTCATAAACAATTTTTCCAATAAATTGATGGAAAAAAAAAAAAAACATGATTAGTCACCATAACAGAATTTTATCAATACAAAACTGTTCCATCTATGATAAAAAGTGTTATCTCAAAAGTGAATGTGAAAAAAAAAAAATTCCATTGGAAAGCGATGAAATGTAAAATTGTGAGCCTTAAATTTCAGCCGGTCTCTTCATTTGAGGTCATATGGACTTCCTTTATGGTGCATTTATATCCTTTCATTGTATTTATACTTTCATTGTATGCAGCTAAACATTATCTTTTGTGTTTTACAGTATAAAGGGTGTCATACGGTCATGGAACGACACGTAAATGGTTTCTGATTGATCAGAAACATCATCATGCACAGTATAAACGCTCTACTGTACTGTAACTCTCTGCAGCTATTTTATTTCTTGTTTTGATCTGTGTGGTAATTTGAGCTACATTTCACAATATCCTTCACAACAGCGTGATAAGAATCCTGTCTCCAGCTACAGAATCACTCAAAAACACATAGGAACCAGCGAGCCGGTGTTCTGAATGTGACCACCGCCTGACTTCTCTCAGTCAGCACGTAGCAAGGAAATGAAACAAACAGCAACAAAAACAGACACGGGACGACAACAACAGCAGACTGAACTCTGTTACAATACAACTGCGACGCAATCCACTTACACATGTGAGCCAGCAAAAATAACACGCTTTATTTCAAACCCGTGTAAAACTTGCGATCATGTTTACGTGACGTTCCTCTCTTTCTCCGTTAGTTCTCAAGGCTTTCTGATTTGCAAACTCAGTCTCTTCATTTGTCAAGATCGCCTGTATGCAAATGTTGACTAACACTGATGATAATGTCTTTTTTTTATATAAGCTATAATTTTTGAAGGTAATTTATATTGCTTTTATAAAACTTTGGAAACAACAATATTGTAACAGACACAAATATCCAATAAATAATTATATTTGTGAATTAAAATTAAAAATTTATACATATTAATAAATCAATAAATATAAATGAATTAATTAACGATGCATTACACAATGCAGAAAACTAAATCATTTATAATTAAGGTAAATAAATTCAATACAAAATGTAAATATAATATAAATATCAAAATAAATAAAATGAAATATTAAAATAAATTAATATTAAATAAAATATTGAAATAATAATGAAATAAGAAATAAAATTTGCAAAACATGACCTAAACAATCACATTACCATTCATAATTAATCAAATTCACAATATCATTTTCAATTATGTCTCTTTGTTTGTCAAGACTGTCTGTATGCAAATGTTGTCTGACATAGGTGATGATCTCTTTTTTATCACTTAATTTGTTTATTCTGAAGGCAATATCTGGCATTTTTATTGATCTAGGCAATGTAAAGACAAGTCAGATTTGAACCTTTATGTCCTGCCAACTTGGAGCGAGTGCACTAACCGCTTGACTCGATGACTTGAATTATCAATTTTAAAAAAAGTCTTAATATCGCTGGAATAATGTGCACTTATGAATCATGCTTTATGAGATCACAGATGTGTATTAATAAGGTAAACAGAGGCAATTTAATTGATGAGATACACATTCACACACACTCATCAACATTTTTTTCAACATCAGCATCGCGCAACTCATCTGGCTTTAATACGGTTTACGTTATAGACTGGGTGGAACACAAGGACACTCTAGAACATGACAAACAGATTGACATTCATGAGAGCGGATAAATCAATCTGTCCTTTAAATACATAAAAACACTAGAACTACACAGAAGGAGAGCTGAATAATGCAGTGGCGCTGTGTTTATGTGTGTGAAGGGGCGTCACTCAATAAATCATGGCTTCATGCATGAAGGTGTCCTCCACTCAGGTGTGTAAATGACAGTGGGTCACACAGAGGTCTGACGAGACACATGGGCGCTCAGGGAGAGTGGAGAAACAGCTGAAACTTTCAAAAAACGGAAAGGGAGTGTGGAAAATTTGCATGTTTATGTTTTGGGCCACGGGTAAAACATTATTTTAAAGGAATATTGCATCCAAAAATTAAAAGTTGCTGAAAGTTTACTCACCTTCAGGCCATCCAAGATGTAGATGTGTTTGTTGTTCATCAGATTTGTAGAAATGTAGCATTCCATCACTTGCTCAGCAATAGATCCTCTGCAGTGAATGGGTGCCGTCAGAATGAGAGTCCAAACAATAATAAAAACAATGATAAAAACATCACAATAATCCACAAGTAATCCACACAACTCCAGTCCATCAATTAACATCCTGTGAAGTCAAAAGCTGTGTGTTTGTAAGAAATAAATCCATTACTAAGGCATTTTAACTTTAAACCATTGCTTCTGGCCAAAATATAAATCCATAATAACGCTTCCTCCAGTGAAAAAGTCCATCTCCTGTTGTCTCTTACATCAAAATCCACCCACACATTTGTTTAGAGCTGTTTTGGCTTGTAAATGGTGTTTGATCTGTGCAGATTTCTCTCCTGATTCAGACAAAACTTTATCACTGGAGAAATAGGTATTTTAGCCAGAAGCAACGGTCTGTAGTTAAAAATGTCTTACTGATGGATTTGTTTCTTGCAGCTTTTTGCTTCACAAGACATTAACTGATGGACTGGAGTGGTGTGGATTATTGTGATGTTTTTATCAGCTGTTTGGACTCTCATTCTGACGGCACCCATTCACTGCAGAGGATCCACTGTTGAGCAAGTAATGCAATGATACATTTCTCCAAATCTGATGAACAACAAACACATGTACATCTTGGATGACCTAAGGGTGAGTACATTTTCATTTTTGACTTCCATTAAACGTAGCTCAAGTTTAAAAAACACATCAGGTGGAACGATGCTAATTTGTTTATAGTTATTCTCAAAGTTATTAACAGTCCTACATTTAACTTCTTGGAACTTCATGGACAAATGTTTGAAAATATATTTGTGTGTGTAAATGACAGACACACCTCATTGTTTGAGTCAGAGTTGACCTTCACAGGCTGTACGTGAGAGACCCGTCACATATCACGACAATAACACGCGCACAACTCCCTCTCACACTGAGACATACTTTATCACTTAGTATTTGCAAGACAGAGAAATCCAGAACAAAACAAACACACTAACACAGTTCTTCTTCGGTACTCACAGAAGCGGCACTTCGACGATGAGATGCACCAAATTACAGACCAGCTCCTCCAGAAGATCCTCACAGATGGAGTCTGTAAACACACGTCAGTAATGTAAATATAGTCTATGAGAAGTTACTTTAGATATGACGCTCATTTTGATTGGTCAGAGATGACATTTATGCTCAGATCAGGCAGCATTGAGGATTGTGACACATCAAACAACCGAGAAGTCTTTGCCATACACAAATGCTCTAGTGCTGAAAAGGCTCTTTTATTTTTGCCTTTTGGCCATTATTATTGATAAGCACACTGGAGAGAAGACACTGGTGGAGGAACAACATCAGGACATAAACCCAGGCCCGCATGTCTTACTCCGATACTGAAACAGACCTTCAAAACACTAACTTTATCTTCTTTTGTCAAGTTAAACATTGGAAATGTGTGACAGGGTTATGATCATTAACTAAATTTGTAATTAAAACTATTAAAAAACATTTTAATTCATTACAATAATGCTGAAAAATAAAATATATTAGAAAAAAATAAAATAAATGAAAATTAGAAATGTACTACAAATAAATAAAAACTAAACTAAAAATTAAACTTAATTAAACCTAAATGAATAGCAATAGTTAAAATAAAACTACTAAAAATGACAAAAGAACAACAAATTTACTAAAAGTTAATTTTAAATTTAAAACTGAAAATATAAAAATTAAAGTAAATTCAAAATATAAATAAAAACTATAACATAAAATATAATATAATATAAATACTATTAAAATGGCATTGATGTGTGTGGCGATTCTTAATGGGCATCAGATATTCCCACAAATGAATACAACCAGAAAAGCTGACATTGTGGGGACCCTGCGATCCTAACGAGGAAAACAGCTTCATAATAGACTAACAATATGTTATTTCACATATTACAATTACAGAGTTAGAGTTAACACTAGTCTGGACTAATTACATAACTAGCTTTACTAAGTTATACTTATACACTGCCTCAGGAAGTTAGTTAATCTGACAAAACTTTAATCTCTGCAAATATAAATGAATTATCTAACATGAGCAAACAATAAAGAATAGTATTTTTATTAAGTAACATTAACAAAGATTAATAAATTCTGTAAAACATAACTATTACTCATTGTTAGCTCATGTAGTGTGACAACTATAGATCTCAAAACAAGTCTATAGATTCTCAAAGTGTTTGTCTGTGTACCAGTTCAACTATATTTGTGAGGTCCAAATATAATGAAACGTGTTAAAAACTGACTTGCGAGGACAAATGAATTAATATTGTGAAAAATTCATTTGTATGTATGTGTGATACCGTAGGTTCCCGGCGCCCTCTCCTGGTAGGAGAACTGTAAGTGCAGCTCTTCTTCATTCATCTCCCTGATGAAGACCTTCAGCAAACAGCGCACCAGGAACAAAGCATTATGGGCCTGCCAGATGAACAACTGACTAGAGAGAGAAAGAGAGAGAGTCATAGATAATTACTGACCTACAGCAGCCTGTGAACTGTGGCTGAACATCTTACACACACACACACACACACACACACACACACACACACACACACACACACACACACACACACACACACCAGGACTTCACCCTGCGGTTCATGTTTCAAACACACATACGGCTTCACCCTGTCAGTGGTTTTGGACCATCCTTTACTAAACCAACACACATACAGACTGTCAGGCCGCTGTAGCAATCACACATTGATTAACAGAGAGAAACAGCTCACATCTGCAGCTATGAGCACTCAAAAATGAGAGATTTAGTGTTTATATATTCAAATTGGATAGAAAATTTCCATCCAATTGGGTGACACATTTTAACAAACTATAAACTTAATTTAATGCTCATTTGTCAGTCATATATAAATGCAACAGATAAGATTTTTGCACACACAAAAAAAAACAAAAAAAAACAACTGCATGATTTATTATAGTTTATTATTATACTATTTGCATCTATTTTATTTTATTTAAATAATCGTATTTTCAAACTACATTAAAATTGCTTAGAAAAGCATAAATTTGTTAATTTATTCACATATTCAGTTAAAATGGCTAGCCAGGAATTGATTTATCATTTTATGCCATATCAGCATCAAAAGCTATATTCATGGCTCCAAAAAAAAAAAAAAACTCTTTAAAATAGTCTTAATGACAATACTTCAGTGAATTGTATAAAATAATTAAAGAATTTTTACATAAATATTTTTCTCAAATTTATATTTAATAAAAATTCTAATATTTTCCCAGGAGAAACTTTTATTAATGTCTATTAATGCACTTGGAGTAAAAACATATCCTAGTAACATTTAAAGTAGGACACTCAAATTTATATATTCTACAGTCAAGGAAGACCTACAAATATCACATACAGGCAATTATTCCTTTTCAATAAATATACATGGGTACATCTTGTATGGCCAATACTACTGGCTCGCTGTAGAATGAGCAATATTGAATTATTTAAAATGTGAGATTAAAACAATTTGGATTTATTGATGACGAATATATAAATCTGGTTTTTGTGTATTTAAAACACATTCAGTTTATTGGTATTATGACAGAAATCTTACCCATTTCTTTTATGTATGCATTGCATTAGGTTTATTAGTTTATATTAAAACTGTGCAATCCAAATGGTTGGAAATTTTGTATGCAACTCAAATACATAAATCTTAATTTTAGTCTTAATCTTAATATTTTTTGTAGTGCATCAGCTGAGTCTGGATCAGAAATGTGATGTCTGCACAGTTGAGATGAGAACAGATCATAAATATTCTCTCAGGCTGATGGTTCACATGCGTGCGCTGTAGGAGCGGTGGGTCACTCCCTGCTCTGGATTTATGCTACGGCAACACTGAGCACAAACATCAGCTCTGGCGGTGTGTGTATGACGCCATGGGCTGCACCGCTGCTATTCCCATGGGAAAATCATATCAGAAAACATTCTAATGGTATAGCCCTGAGTGACTAGTGAATGTCATGGAAAGCCTGTGTGGGAAAAGATGCTTATAAAGAATACGTTTCTCAAAATCTCACAGACCTTCTGACCATCTGAGAACCACAAACAAATCTCAATATCCGCTTTCACACATAAAACCCATTATGTATAAAATTGTTAGATTCACTTTTATAGTGAATATATATTAAGATGCGACAAGTTGTATATGCACTGCTACCAGGGTGATTATCGTTAATTATAACAAAAGCATAAAAAAATATGTTAGTTGAAATAAATGTGTTAACTGGAATAATATAAAATATGAAGAAAAAAAAAAAACTTTATTTTATTTCAGCTATTTACCAAAGAAGCATTTATTTGTATTTAGTTCAACCTGAAGCACTAAAATAACTTATGCACTAAAACTATATAAACATAAAAAACACTAATAAAAATAACACCACAAAATTACAACAAAAATTCACTACAATTAAAGTGAAAACAGAATTTTTTTTTTTAAATGAATTCAAAATATTAACTCATATCTCAATGATACTAAAATAACACTGCTTACTAATGAAAGATCTGAAATCATACTACACAAACACTGATGTCATTTGCTGGAAATCACCTTTGACCAGCTGTGCTGAAAATATAGCAGGCAACTAGCAGTTTTACAACATAATATAGCATAATGGGTATCATGTGCATATTTGTAAAAACATGGTGCAAAAACAATTTCATGCGGAATCAAATTAACACTTAACTTAAAATGAAATTAAAAATTTAGAACAATGTGTTGGGAAAAGTTACAAAAAACTTACAAAAAACACATTACCTGCTTATTGCATCAACATGGAATGTACAAATAAATAAAAATCGATTAAGCCAAATAGTGTTGTCAAACGATTAATCGCATACAAAGTAAAAGTTTTTGTTTGCATAATATATGTGTGTGTTCTGTGTATATTTAATATGTATATATAAATACACACATACAGTATATATTTTGAAAATATTTACATGTATTTACATTTCTATATTTATATTCATATAATTTATATTAGAAGTAAATATATTTAATATATAAACAACATATTCTTCTGAAATATATATACACATGCATGTGTGTGTATTTATATATACATAATAAATACACAGCATACATACATATATTATGTAAACAAAAACTTTTATTTTGGATGCGATTAATCGTTTGACAGCACTAAAGCCAAAATTTTTCAATATAATATTATGAAACCTTTTTCACATTTGCAGGGTTCTCAGAAGTAAAAGTTATCATAATTGGGTAAACTTCTACAAAATATCACTTCTGTGTTCCCATTTGCCCCAACAGCAAATGAAAACAGCCACGATAGCATTTCTACGACTTTCCAAAAGAGGAAAAAAAAAAATATTAAGAGACTGATTAAGGTGGTCAGAAGAGAGAAAGATGTCAGCAGCTTTAACTAGTTTGCAGTAATTTAATGCCAAAAGACAAAGTATAGTGTTATAAATGTACATTAAAAAATTTTTTTCAAGAACATTTGTACTAGATTTACAATGTTAATAACTGTGGAAACACATCATTCATGGAGAAAAGTATCCATTAGAAACTTGCATGCAATCAGTGTTGAGTACAGCATTTTCATGCAAGAGATTTTGGATACTGTGTGTCTTCATATTACTCAGCTTTTATGAACTTTTAAAAATACATACAACTCTTATATGCACACATTACTGAAGACGTATCTCACTTACTCTTGGCATTCTGTGGAAATCTTCAGTTCTTTGGTTCTACTGAGAAAAACTCTCACCAACGCCCCGAAGTTCCCGGACCTGGGGTTGTTCTGAACTATAAGGGACATAGACAGATGATCAAACACACGAAACATCACTTTCCCATCTTTAGGGTGTTCATGATAAGAGCTACTTCACCAGACCAACAGAATGATTCAAAAACAGCTCGAACAATAAATTACATACAGTACATCATAAAGGCAGAGTGGGCTTGGGATCGGTAATCATTTGAATCATGTGGCTTCATGCGCACAGAGTCTGAAATTACAGACCTTTTTTTCACAAGACAGTGGGTTTGAAATCAGCGTGCGTCTCTTTGTACAGACGGCTATAATGAAACAGCAGTAAATTATACAAACACACATACTCAGAGTCTTGGCCAGCGGGACCACAGCCTCCTCCAGGAGTTTAGCATCAGCACTGCGAACACACGGACAGAGAGATAATCAGCAGATGAGAGGAATATCAAAGCATTGTTTACAGTAAATTTCACGCGGTCAAGAGATGCGAGTGTGAAAGACGGCCTCACTTACTGCATTTATAAAACAGCGGCAACAGCGATATGATTAAGGAAAGCAATGCTCAATAAATAATTCATAATAAATAAACTTTCATCAAGTAAATCAGGTCATCATTCTAACTCTATAGAGGTTGCATGCACGCAAAATGTAGGGCACAGATAAATTATTCAAAGAAGTTACTTACTGCAATGAACTGAATAAAAAGTCAATAGGTTATGTCTGATATGTCTGTATGATTTTTATTAGATACAGCTGAGAAGGTCAAGACATCAGAAATCACCAATTTAACACACAGACCTAGTTTTTATGCTGTTAAATTTGTTAAATATGTTAAACCATTGACAACAGCGTTACACATCTAATAGTTCTTAACAACGAAAACATGGGAATTATATGAAATGACATGAAACACATACCTTCAATCATATCTGAGCAAACACTGACTAATTCAGAACAACACATTGAATCAACAAGAACATTTCTATAAAAGCAACAGATGCTGAAATAGTGTTTGTGATGTGAGATGCTCTGTCTCCCTCTGGTGTCTGTCCCTCATATAACCTCCACACTGAGAGAACAGAAGATGAACCTGAGCTCATGACATCAGCGCACCCCAGACAAGTTAAAAAAAAATCCCCTCATTGTTTTCTCAAGCCAAAATTACAAATTTGGGAAGATTTTTGGCACATTGCATTTTCAAGTGCAAGATCCAAACTCACAGCGCTCTTTCGCTCATGTGGAGCAGCATTTAATGCTCATCATTTGTGAATCCTTACATTTAAGCAACTCATCAGATCTTCACAAATCACACAAATAAGCTATTTCTGAGGCAGTTTGTATCTGAATGAATGTGAGTGTATGGGACATCAGTGATGGGGGTCGGTGGAGCGTCTCACCTGCAGGTGGGGCTGGTGAAGGTGAATGAGATCAGCTGGTTCCAGAAGGGCTCATTCTCTGAAATGGCGTCTGGACCAATCAGAGTGCGGATGCTCTGGCTCTCTGCCAGGTCGCTTACCTGACTGGTGTTTGCACCCATCGCCCCCGGAAACCACCAGAGACTTCCTCAGAGCCTCATCATCAGCCGAGCAAAACCTGGAGGATCATGGGAGAAATACGTTTTCATTAATGAGTTTGATTTATGAGGCCTGTTAATAAGTTTGATTAATGAGGCCTGTTTTTCAATCACCTAAGTAAGAATATTTTAGGTTCTAAATTATCATTCAAATTTACACCTGATTATTACACTATACGCTTTAGCAAGAGTCAACACACATGAAACGGGTTTGATGGGTAGACACAGAGCCTCACACACACACCTCTTTGTTAAGCACACACCCTTTACACACACATTGTTGACGTGCCAGCGTTTCACATTCCCTGATGTGGATTGTGAAATTGTGTCTCAGAAGCTGCCATAAAGCAGGTTTTGGTTAAACATCCTGGTTCATATTAAGTCTGTTCTGATCACAGAAGATGATGTGAACTCTCTTGACTTACAAGGAAGTTAATTTACACCTTCAGGTGAAAGCAGCTTTGTGTCTCACACACCTAAAGAAAGCAAATGATGTAGATCCATTCCATAATAATCCACAATAATCATTTTCCAACCAATCAAATGATATTTACATTAAGAAATCAAAGAAGCAAATTTCACAACAAGAAGTCAGTATCATATGTGTAAACCCCTAATCTGACAGATAACATTTAAAAATTATATTTTGCATAAAGAAAATGTATTTGGGACATCCTTGACAATTTTCATGCCAATTCTTTTAATATAATGCGTCCAGATCTGTGTTACTTCTTTCTGGAAAGTAAATTTCATTACTGTAATATCAGTGTATTTATTTGTTATTAAAATGAGTATAAAAGCAGCATAATGGATGTTTTTTTTAATAATATAGAATTTCTATAATTTCAGTGACAATTCTTTCTGTTTTAGTATAAAATGACTGATATAAAATGTACATATATTCATATGTATGTTTTTTTCATTTAACAGTAACAAGAGTCAATTTTTACACATTAAACATAGTAAAACATGACCTATAGGTCAATAAAAATTGTTTAAATTGTTAAAGTTCTTGAAAGATTTTGTGGGATTGCCTCAAAAATGAGCAAAGGTGCAAAAAATCTTGCCATTTCATTCAATGTTATTGTAAACACAAAGACTGAAATCAATAATTCAATGGAATCCAGCACTGCTATCAACATTACAGGTGACAAAGACTACAGGTAGATAGGTACCTAATGAATGGCCTGCAGAAAACAAGGAAACTAGTCCAACGCCTGCAGGACTCTGGGAGTTAAAATGATCCTGCAAAGTTTAGATTATAGTCTTCACACATTATAATACAGTAAATACAAATACTCCACTGTATAGATAATATACACACACTAATTATGATTTCACACAGTTAGTAAAGACTGATTCATAAATTCATTCATGACGAAATTCATTTAGCTTGTTCATTTAACTTTGACAGATTGGGCTTTCCTCAGCTAACTGCCTTCCAGAAACTGTCAAATCACTCACTCCACAGCTTTTATACCCACCGCAAACAAAATAACTAGAGTATGGTTAAATATTCGCTCTATATGTGTGTGAGTGTAGAAGTTAATAAGCATCCAGGTAGCTATACACCTAGCAACAATTAGCCTGCAGACTCGAGTGAATGGAGAAATCCATTGTAAACCTGTTAGCTTCCATGCTAACATGCTAGCAAGCTAACGGCCAGCATAACTTACCTGATGAATGTCAGATTTGACAGCGGCTCACAAAAGCTACTCGCGGTTCTCTAGACAGGTGCCTGTGTGTTCTCAGACGAATAAAAGTAAATAAGCTGTAATTAGTGATGGTAAATATCCAGTAGCGCGTGTTTGACAGTGGAAGTTGAGGCAGTATTGACTCTATTAGCTCTGCGTCTCCACGTCGCCACTGACGCTCGTGACATCTCACCTCGCCGAGCACGCGCACAATAACGCTCCAATCAGACCGAGGCGGAGAATCTGCCTCATGAATATTAATTAGAATTCTAAACGAATTAATATATTATTCTCAGAACTTTTGTTAATGATTCAGATATGCTACAAACCTAGTTTGTTACTTACTTTCGTAATGTATAGTTTTTTGTCACATTAAAGTAAAAGTAAAAGCAAATATAAAATATAAAAAAATTAGGGCCAGTAAGACTTTTTAAAAAGAAATCAATACCTTTTTTCTGCAGGAAGGCATAAAATTAATCAAAAGTGACGGTAAAGACATTTATAAAAATATATATTTCAAATGAATGAATCTTCTGAACTTTCTATTCAAATATAAAATGTATATTTAATATATCTTAAATTATATTCAAACAGAAAATTCTTATTTTAAATTGTAATATTTCACAATATTACTGTTTTTTCTGTATTTTATTGAAATCAGAAATATGATGCAAAAATGAAGCAATGCAGCCTTGATGAGCAATGCGATGAGCAAAAAACAATATAGTGCAAAAAAAACACACAAAATAAAAATGTTAACTATATAAACTGTTATTCTGTTATTATGATTTATAGTTTTATATACAGTAATAAGAATGTGTAAAATTAAGATATAAGATGCACATATTACAAACAATGACACAAAGTCAAATGTTCTATATCTTAAAATATATTTACATAGAAAACTTAAAAGAAAAAAATATTTTAAATTGTATTAATATTTCACAATATTACTGTTTTTACTGTATTTTTGATTAAATAAATGCAGCCTCGGTGAGCAAAAGAGAATTTTTTCAAAAACAAACATACTACAAAAATGTACATAAAATTAAAAAAAATTAAATATAAAGAAAAATGATTCTTATGATTTATAGTTTTATATACAGTAAAATAAAAATTTTCTTATAATATACAATGACACAAAGCAAAATGTTCTATATCTTAAAATATATTTACATAGAAACCTTAAAGAAAAAATATTATAAATTGTAACAATATTTCACAATATTACTGTTTTTACTGTATTTTTGATTAAATAAATGAGTGAGCAATAGTTTGTTTTTCAAAAACAAATGTAATCCAAAAATATACATAAAATAAAAATGTTAATTATATAGAAAAATTATATATTCTTATGATTTAGTTTTATATACAGTAACAAACAATGCAAAATTGTTTTTTTTTTTTTTTTTTTACCATTAATAATGACACAAAGCCAAACATTCTATATCTTACTCTTTATTTATAGACATTTGTGCAAAGTATATTACAGTACACATACAGACAATCCACAGAGCTGTGTACAAGTATATCAGACTGATATGGCTGGATAAAGCCTTTGTCGTTCATTTAACATACACATTTAGAACAACCAGCCTAATAAATATAGTATTTTCTCATAAATGATATCATAACATGGTAGATTATTTAAAATCTTGTAACAGTTCTCATGTAACTAGGGTTAAAATGAGAAAGATTCGTCCACCTCCCAAGTCCCTGTACCAAAGTGCAAAGTCAATTCCATGACGGAAGAAAACAAATCGCCATTAAGGCTTCATTCTTCTGCAGACAGATATTTCTGTCAGCGACTGATGGCAAGACGACCCATTTAACATGAGCTCACGGAACAACAATGAAATATTAAATCAGAGAAAACACCACAGCGAGTGCATTAAAATCATCTATGACCCTCTAGGCAGGTTTTACGGGACTTGCGCTTAAAAATTGAGCAAGAACCGTTTCTGCTGACAGTGGAGGTCTGGAGGAACAGATGAGCTCAGAAGTATTTATGTAAACATGAGTTTTCAGCACTCTACATTCATTCATTCTTTCACGATTCATAAGGAACATCATCGAGAACCAGACACCAGACACCCTGAAAAGATTCAACTGTGAGGAAATTTCATCGTGAGGTTTGTGGGATTCAGCCGTTTGCTTGGACACTTTGCAAAAAGGATAACAAATATTCTGGAAATCAAGATGATAATTCCTTACTGAGTTCACATTTAAACATAAACGTCTTCAAATGTAGTAAAGAGGAAAAAATCTAATCAACACCCTTCACTACACTGCAAAATATCTGTCTTTTAATCAGTATTTTTGCCTTGTTTTTCAATAAAATATACATAAACATATTTCATTTTTAAAACTTTTTTAAACAAAATATGTTTAAAACATTCTGTAAAATTCATATTATGCAATTTTGTTTTTCAAATAAATTAATTTTGTTTGAGAATCAAACAAGATGAATTACTTGAGAAGCAAGTTTTTAAGCATTATTTATTTATTTATAATAAATGTATTTTGTTTAAGGATCAAACCAGATGTGTTTCCACGAGAAGCAAAATTGCATAACATCAATTTTACAGCTTGTTTTAAAATTAAGTTTAATTTTTCATTGGCTGATTTTTCTGTTTTAAGCATTATTTATTCATTTATTTATTTATTTAGCTTAAAGCAAGAAAAAGTGGTCAAGGTGGTGAGAAAAATAAATGCAACTCAAAATACATTCTCTGTATATGTATAGTGTTATCTTAAACTAAATATATATTGCTTTAAGAAAGTTTTAATATTTTAAATGAAAAACAAGACAAAAACTCTGTAAGAAATAAGATTTAAATGGGCGGTGAGATTAGAAACACACATTCATATACTCTCTCTTTCAATTTGTGCAAAAAAAAAAAAAAATTCACAAAATTGTGACTGAAAAAAAAAAAAAAAAAACATGAAATAAAAACCTGAGACAAACAATTTGTTGTACGCAGTGCACAACATTAAAACCAGTCCTGGTCATCGGTGAGAGTTTTCTTGTACTTTCCCTTTAAAGCCCTTCATCCCCATTTCCCATTGGCTCTTTCATTAGTCCCTCCCCTTTAATGACACTTGGCCTCTTCCTATTGGCCCGTTGCGGTGGGCAGCTCAGATATGACAGGGTTGGTTTCAGATGTTCTCGGCCTGAGGAACCTCTCGTATGCTCTCTCTGAGCTCAGGCCGGACACGTGGCCGCTGGCGTATGCTGCGTCCCGATGCGATGAGGTCGGCGTATCCACGCGAGTGCGAGAAGGCGTAAGCGGAGCGACGGGAGCCTCCGCCGCGCTGGAACGTTGGCTTCCTCTTCTTCCTCTCCTCTTCATCATCCTCCAGCTCGTACTTCTTCCTGTTCCTCTGGACCTGCAGGAAGAAGAACGTGAGGCTGTAACGTCTCTGCATGTGTTGTATTGAACACAGAAGATTCCTCGTCTCTGTGTGGCTGAAGGCTCTCACCTTGTCTCCGACCGAGGGACAGATGGTCTGATAGAGGAACTGGATGCAGATGACGGGAAGGAGACAGATCCCCACCGTCAGGATGATGGTCAGCCACAGGTACGGCTGTCTCAGAGCGTTAGACGCGGCGCCTACGGGTCAAAACAACAACCATCACACACCAACTCACAGTGTGGGCTCTGTTTGAGACTAATCAGTGAAAATAACTGTGCAGTACATGTCAGGTTACAGCCAAAATGTGAGATTTTAGCATTATTTATATACTATTATAGTATTTATTAATACTTTAATTTAGGTTTAATTTTTATCATTTCTGTTTTCATTTAAATATTAGCTTAAGTTTTAGTATTTTGCTATACACTTTTGTCATTTTTATTCTTATTTGTTTTTAAATATTACTATTAGGTTTTCATTTTAATTTTAGTTTAATTTTTAGCCATTTTATTTTGTGCATTTGTCATTTGTAATTTTTTTAATTAATACAATTAGGATTTATTTTAAATGTTTTCAGGTTTTCTTGTAATTTTTGTTTAATTTTTAGTAATTTTGTTATGCACTTGTCTTTTTTATTAGTTTTTCATTTTTAAATATTACTTTTTAACACTTTTAAATATCACTAGCATTTTTTATATATATATATATTTTCAGGTTTTCATTTAAGTTTTTGTTTAATTTTTAGAATTTTTATCATGTCCTTTTGACATTTGTATTAGTGTAGTTTTTATTTATTTTTGGAAATATTACTAGGTTCATTTATTTTTTATGACAGCTTTAGTTTAGTTTTAGTTTTTTAATTATGTATTTATTTTTTATAGTTATTCATGTTAGTGCTTCAACTTAAACTTAGTTGCCAAATTAAAATTTCACTTAGTTTTTCCATCTAATTTTTAGATATTATTTCAGCTTTATTTAATTTTTTTTTTTTTTTTTAAAAAGAGTCATTTTAATAGCTTTAGTTAGTAAAAGAAGATTTAGTTTAGGTAAAAGCATAGATTTCTTTTAAATATAGATAAAAACATTAAATATTTAAATTTAAATAGTTGTGCAAATTTGCTAAATTGGTTTGAGTGCAATTAACAGTAATATAACAATAGAATAAATAAAATAATATATGATCATCAATCAGCCTTTTTGACCATCATTTTATGTCAAAAGGACCTGTGATTATTTAATTCTTTAGCTTGTGAATTACATTTCTATAAAGAAAAACAAACATGTATATCATGCAATATTTATTTACTATTTAGTTAAGGATTATAGATAAGAACCTTCAAAATGATATTAAATGCATATTCAAAAAAAAATTAAACAAGCTTAAATTTATTTTGAATGCAACAAATATTTTAAATTTATGCATTTTTGATCAATTCATTTTGACTGTAATTTACATTAATATATTAAAATATATAACAACAAATAATTATTAATTTTCTCCAATTGTGTGAAAAGCCTGCCTTCTCTTGCCCATTATTTTAAGTCAATAGGACAAAAGGATTATTTAATTCTGCAGCTTTTGAATGATATTCCTATAAAACATGTATGTCACGTAATATATAAAAAGCCTAATATATAAATCACAATAATCATGCAATTTTGCACATAATGTGATACTTTTTTCTCATTCATATCACAAATCCTTATCGCTGTCATTTTTACATAGCATCATGTGTCAAGGAAATCCTCCTCATATAAAGCTAAAGACCTGGATTTTAGTGTAAAAAGTTGCATGGACTGCTTTTATTTTTCATTTTGAAGCATTTTGGAATTACGAAAGTTATGAAAACTATCAATAGATATGCAATAAAAGTTATCAGAACTTTATCACCCGCCTGTGAAAGTGAAGGTGGTTGGGAAAATGACGTGGATTCCTGCGCTGTGGATGTCAAACATGATGCCGAAGTAAATGGCTATACTGCCGAGCACCGCGAAACAGTTAACGAACGTCCAGTAGGAGGTGTTTAACGAGATCTGCAGCGACAAGAAACAAGATCACATTAGATCAATGACAAAAGCCTCTTCTGAGTACTGAATCGGTCACAGTCTAGATTGAAATGAGATGCTGTCACATGATCAAGATGGAGCAATCGGGCACCTGCAGGTTGACGGTGATGATGAGCGATGAAGCTGCGACCACAGCGAAGGACTGGTAATCGGACGGAGCCTCGCCGTCCTGTCCCATGGTCTGCAGGAAGGCGCCGTACGGGATGAAGAAGATCATGAGGGACGTGAAGATGCCGTGGAACAAGCTGATGAAGAAGTTCTTGTAGTTGAACAGCGTTCCTTGCTGCCCCGGGAGATACAGCTTCGGGAAGCGCAAACTCAGTTTGTCGTTCACATCCTACAGGAGCAAACGTGTCAGTTTGGATTTGATGGTGACTTTAGCACAGATCACAGCGGGTAATGAAGTGATACCTGATCCAGAAGGCCGACGAGGAGAACAGGCAGACTGCTGTAGCAGACGTTGTACAGCGTGATGAACCAGTCTTCATATGCTGTCTACAAAACACACACAACATTCACTTCTTTAACAACAAGATTCACAGTAAATGCATGTGCTGTGAGTTTAATGTGCATTTGGGAACACAAAGCACCCTCAGATACACTATATTTTCACATAATTTCCATCTTTTTTTGAACAGATGATTACAGCATTTCACTCGATTTGTAATGACAAGTGATTGTAACTCTATTGTCAGAGAAACTTAAAAGACTTCCCTGCAGTTTTCCACAAAAATAAAAGCTTGAAAGTTAACCTCTTGCTAAAATGAAGATGTGAAAAGTAAAATATTTAATTATTATTATTATTATTATTATTACTATAGTACTATTGTAATACAACTACAAAATATATTAAAGAATACGTTTTTTACAACAATAATAATTATAATAATTTTGTTGTCGTTATCATATTTATTATTATGATTATTATTATTTTTCTAAGACAGAAATATATTACTATTGTAAAACAACTGCATAGTAAAATAAATATATATAAAACATGTAATTATTATTATTATTATTATTAAAAGGCCTGAATTTCAGACAAGAGTTTCAATGATAGGAAAATACTTTGATTAAGGTAAAAAGCAAATTAACCTAAATACTGTTGAAATTTTATGTTGAGGCAATTTTTCCCCCGTGGTATTGAGAACGCAACTGAATTTCAGCATTTTAGTTAGAAATTCCAGTATTGTGACAGTACAACCTTAAAGCATTCAAAACATCTGTAAATCAACTCTGTAAACCTCTCTCTTACCTGAGAGGAAAATCCGTTGAAGAAGGAGAACCAGAAGTGCACCAGGGTGAAGGCAAAGTTCTTGTAGAAGAAGTAGCGCAGGAATTTGCACATGCGGATGTAGGACCAGCGTCCGTGGACCAGCAGGAGACGCTGCAGGTAACGGAACTGAGCGAAGGCGTAATCACTGGACATCACAGCCTGCATCCCCTCCTGGCCGCTGATGCCCACACCGATGTCCGCAGCTGCAGGGGAACCAGAAGTTAGCTGTGCAACTGCACTTTCAAACTCTTGAGAAAACACTTCAAATGAATTAATACTTGGGATAAAAGTTCACTGGTCATTGTCTGGATCTAAAATAAAAATAGAACTATATCTATTTTACATAAAAAATAAATAAATAAATAAATAAATAAAATACAAAATGTAAACTAGATGTCAGCTAGTTGGTGAGGAAACATTTCTCATTTTCATTTCGCTTTACTTCAAGTACTAAAATAACCAAAACTGAAATGACATTTTTAAAAAAGCTAAAAACACAATAGAAACTACTAAAATAAAATAAAACATACAGTATACACATATATAAACAAATTACCATGTATTTTTTTTAAATCACAACTTGCCAAAACAATTACAATTTGTGTTTAGTTTAATTTGAAGTACTAAAATAAATAAAAATGAAACATATAATAAATAAATAAATACAAAAATAAATTTAAAAACATAAAAATGACAAAAACACTAAAAAACTAAAGTACTAAACTTCATACTAAAATTATAAAATGACAGAAAAATTAAATTAAATTAAAAAATAAAATAAAAACCTAGACAAAAGAACTTAAAGTTGCTTCTAAACCTGCACTTTTGAACTCTTGGGGGGGACATTTAAACTGAATTAATATGAAAAAAACAAGTTGATTTTCTGAATATTGTCTGGATCAGGGTTATTATTGTTAACTAAAACAAATTAAATCCACATAACCACTGTGCTAAGCTAAGCTAAGCTAAACTAAAATCTTATTTCAGCTAGTTGCCTAAACAACATATTTAATTTATGTTTAGTTTAACTTGCAGTACTAAAATAACTCAAACTAAAACTGAAATAAATAATAATAAAAACTGATGTCTAAAAAGAAACTTACAAAAATGACAAAAACAAACAAAATTACTAAAACTTAAAAATTAACATGATAACAAAATATAAAACAATTAATCCTAATTGCAAATATTATTAATCACTATAATAGTATCTGAATGACAGTAAAATAACCCGGGATTCAGGAATCAGATTGAGCTCTCACTCACTCTTGATCATGTTGACGTCATTGGCTCCGTCGCCGATGGACAGGGTCACGGCTTTCTTGTAGCGTTTGACCAGACTGACCACGTTGGCCTTCTGTTTGGGCGTGACGCGGCAGCAGATCACCGCGCTGCATTCACACGCCATGTCCACGAAGTCCTCCTGTCTCTTCTCCTTCTCCCAGTCGTCCACGGGCTGGCTGCTGTCTGGAGGGTTGCTGGAGTTTGTGTGCCGCTTTCTGAGCTTCTTCAGACGCAAGCGACGCCGCTTCTTCTTCTTCTCATACAGAATCTCATTCTGCACAGAAACCAGACAGCAGTTTCAATTAGTAGATGGAGATCTTTAGTTTTTAGTTTCTAACTTCAAGGCTTGAACATCTTTTATTCACCTCATGATGCCCTGATAAACTTTATTTATGTCCATTTTAAAGATAATAATAAAGATAATATGTAAATGTATGATCAGTCTTCTGTGATAATAGAAATTATTAGATAATGCCAATGTATTGTATTTTAACATTTTATTTCCATGCAAATTGTTCATTTCAATGTTTCTGCAACAATAACTGCAGGATAATGTCCATATTTTACTTTTTTTATTTATTTGTTTATTCATTCATTCATTCATTTATTTTTGTTTGTTTGTTAATAAAATTTGAAACCTTTTTTTTATTTTTAAAATTTAAATTTGAACATTACACTACCATTCGAGTTTAAGATTTAAAAAAAAAAAAATGTTTTTTGTCTCTTCTGCTCACCAATTTGTTTGATCAAAAATACACCAAAAATAGTAGTAATGTCAAATATTATTTAACTTTGAAAAAAGAGTTTTCTATGTGAATATATGTTAAAATGTAATTTATTCCTGTGATGCAAAGCTGAATTTTCAGCATCATTACTCCAGTCTTCATTGATTGTTTTTTTTTTTTTTTTGGTATATCTTTGATTTTGTTTATTTGATGTTTCTATTTAATATATTTTTATATGTAACATACAGGAAAAAAACAATTTTCAAATTTTAAGATATATACAAAAGAAACATATCACACCAATTGATATAATGCCAATATATTTTTTTTAACAATTTAGCCTCCTGAAACTAAATTAGTTTAGACAATATCAACTTAAAATTTACTTGAAAAGACTTCAACATTATACTTATTACATTATTGTCAAAAGAAGGGTCTGCTAAATGAATCCAGATAATATGCGAGTCGATCAGTGTTTGATGAACGCACCAGCCAGCCTCCAGTGATGACGAGTGCATTCTTGCCAGGCTCTGTGAAAAACGTCTCCTTCAGCTTCTTATTGCGTCCTTGAGGGTCGTTGCGCCTTTGCGTCTGTCTGTTCCTCAGCTGAACACTGAGAGAGAGACAACAAGAGAGTCAGAAACCAGACGCTCAGTCTCAACCCACTGACACATTCACAGACGTCAGCTGACACGCACTTCACGTCCTCTCCGTAGTGGATCTTCATGTTGTCCGTCAGCAGCTGGCAGGAGTAGCCGATGTTCTCAGCGGTCTCTGAGTACGAAACAAACCAAAACCCATTAGAAATCAAACCTCACTTAAAATAACACAATATTTCACGATCATCACTCACCTTTCTTGTCTCCGGTCAGAACCCAGATCTTTATGTCAGCTTTGGCCAGTTTTGCAATGGTTTCTGGAACGCCGTCCTGAAGTTTATCTTCAATGGCTGTTGCTCCAATCAGCTGAAACAATAAACATAAATGACACATTCATCAAACACACACACACACACACATATATATTTATATATATAGAAAGAGAGAGAGAGAGAGAGAAATCTAATATAAAAGTGCATTACTAAATACATAATATAAAATATACAATATATTTTTTTTACAAGTAAAAAAGGTTTTATTAACACATTGAATGAGCTAACTGAATGATTAGCACATTAACAAATTCAATATGATATATAGATTTTCCAAATTTAAGAAACAACTATATCTGGCAAGCTGGTTGATATACCAAATATATAGTACATAACATAACATAACATAATAAATATAATATAATATAATATTTTTTTTTTTTTCAAATTTAATATAACTTTTTAATTAAGAATATAGATTTTTGTAAAATACATCTAGCACATTTCTTGTAGGATGAGTAATATAACAAAAGTGTAATACTAAATGTATAAAGCAATATAAAATATATTTTAGATATTTCATATATAATATAATCGGTTAAGTTTATTAGCACATTCAATTTAATATGAAATTTTAATTAAAAGTATAGATTTTCTAATATTAACAAACTATACATAACATATCTCAAAGGCAAACCATTTGATATAAAAACATTTTTGCACAACTTAACAAATTAGACATTCACAAAGTTGCTGAAATTTTATTAAACACTATCATTGTTTAACACTATCATTAATCAAAATTTAAATTACTAATTTAAACACTATCAATCAATCTGAAATTCACTTTAAAAGATTTTAACATTAAGCATATTATATTATTCTCAGTTTTAAGTCACTTTGGATAAAAGGGTCTGCTAAAAAGTGTCTGTTATCAGCCAGTAGCAATTAGCCAAACACTGGCAGGTTAATGAGCCTGACTAACACATCAATCAGTCACTAGTCACGTCCCTGAAATAAATACTGATTTTCTTTTCTTATTTCCCTACCAGAAGGTTTTTCTCGATCTCTTCGTAAACCACGTCCAGAGCCTCCTCACGGTTCACCATCGAAATGCTGGCAGCCTGGTGTTTCTGAGACCAGGCGTCGTACTCCGCCTCACTGATGTCCTTATAGCAGAGACACAGAGTTCGCAGCGTCTCGTTCGCAAAGATCTGAAAGAAAAATACAACCATTTAGCACACAATGCATGCTATTCTTCTTCTTTAAGGCAAGACGCCACAGGAAATATATATATGTGAGATTTTGGGCTATTTGGCTTTTCATAATGTGCTGTTTCAGAAAAGAGGAAAGAAAACATTTAATTGTTTATCTTATTGCACTATCCATTTGCATCTGTAGAATTCAATTACAATACATATTTTTAATTGCTGCTTCTCAAAATGAGTTTTTTCTTAACTTCAGCAGGATGTACATACACCAAAATGTACAGTTTTTTTTCTACCTATATTCTAAAAGTTTTTACTGAGGGGTTTGTTTATATATAATTTTCCTGATTTTATTCCTAAAATCGTGGTGAAAATGTCTTTTTTTTCCACAGTATTTGCTGATTTATTGAGTAATAAAAAGAGATATCCAAAATCCCCTCTGTAAAAACCTTTGACTGTAATATGTCAGTAAAATGAAACCAGAATTATTAAGTTATCATTGGTGTCAATGCCATCAAATCTGACATGGTGCATCAACTTCACACTCTGTTCTTCACAAAAAGCAATCCTATGTCAATTGAGACTTTGAATCGGGATTATTTTAGTACCAATGAGATACTATTATAGTTTTTCTGTTTTCATTTTAGCATTTTTTTGTTTTTGTTTTGTGTTTTATTAGTTTTATTCATTTTTATTTCAGTTTTAATTTTACTTTTTAGTGCATCAAGATAAAGTAAATGAAAATGAGAAATGATGCCTTGCTAAACAAGTTTAAGTTGTTTTATATTTGATTTTATTTCAGTTAAAGTTAATTTTATTTCAAGTTTTATTTTCTTGTTTTTATGGTTTTAGTTTAAGTTAAATATAATAACCCTGCTTTTATTACAGTCACACGGAGTCCTTTAATGCTATTTTATGATGTTTCTTCTACATTTTGGAGCTTGACACATTTAAAAATTTTAAATGTAATTTAAAAATTCTCCACTAAACATTCTCTAAAAATTCTTTGCATTCCATGGGAAAAAAACAAAACTGTTATTTTTGGGCCGAACTGTCCCTTTAATTTGCAAGGTCATGCTGAACCTCATTAACATATGCTAATGGATTTATTAATTGCACTGGTACTCACGTCCAGAGCTTCTTGCGTGGTTTCTATATTCTTGCAATTGGCATCCAGTCGCTGGTAGATCACAGTGTCTGCGCCCTTACAGTACAGACGGATTCTACCATCTGGAAATCTCACTACACACAAACACACACAAGAGTGAGAAACAGATGACGGCGACTGACAGACAGGAAGTAAAGAACAGAAAGATCAGGACTCACGGATGATGGACATGCGTTTGCGGTCGCTGTTGAAGTCGAGCAGTGCGAGCATCTTGTAGGTCTCCTCATGGTCCATCTCCATGATGGTGATGGTGTCCTGCGTTCGGGACAGGAACACAAACCCAAAGTTTCGCGCGGCCGTGACCAGAGCGCCCTCATCAGGAGACGCGGCCTGGTACACCAGCTCATCTGAACACAGAGAAAATATGCAGTACATGAATGTACTTTTGGCATATTTGATCAGATAGTACACAAAGTAGGATTAAGAAAGCTAAATAATTCTGAGATGAAAGCACACATGCTCGCATTACTGTGTGAATGGTTTATTATTGCATAATGTCAGCAGATAATGATCGTTTTGGTCTCCTCACCCTCTTTATGCTCCACCATGACGGTGTGACACAAGGACAGGAGTTTGAAGAACTCCAGTATTTGCGGATCCTTCTTCGAACGGATACAGGAAACGAGGAAATGGTCTTCGAACTGGAACTTCTTTTCGGCGTATTTATTCCAACTGAAATCCACAGGCTGAGTAAAAATTAGAGAGAAAGTGAAATGAGTATCAGTGACCAATCAAACATTTTAAGTAAAACCTATTATCTTTAAAGGCTAGCTTAAAATGACGCTGGCTAAAATTAAATAAAATCACGACATATGTTGAATTCGTAATAAATAAATAAAATGAATAAATGCACTCTCTATAAATAAAATCTGCTCTCTAAAATTAATAAATAAATTTAACTATATAAATTTACTCTATAAATTAAAAAAAAAATCAAATACTTTATGAATGCACTCTCTATGAATAAAAATAGATAAGTGTAGTCTCTATAAACAAAAATAAAATAAATAAAATCCTATGAATCCATTGTCTACAACAAATAAACAAACAAACAAACAAAACTGTAAATGTACTCTATAAATAAAAATCAATCAATAAATCAATATATAAAACTATATAATCTCTATAAATAAAAATAATAAAATTAATCAATCAATCCATCAATCAATAAAACTATAAATGCATTTTCAATAAATACAAATAATAATCAAGCAATAAAATGATAAACATACTCTCAGTAAAAGCTGTCCTCTCTAATCAATCAGTCTATCAATAAAACTACATAAATGTACTCCTTATAAATAAAAAATAATATAAAACAAAATAAATCAAATAAAAACTATAAATGCATAGTGTATATACATGTATTACATATATTAAAAATTGCATAGTAAATAAATCAACTATTTGAACAATAATAAAATAAATAAGTAAATAATTAAAACTAATGCATTCTGCATACGTACCTTTCCATGGTCCAAGGCCACACCGTCTGCACTGGTGGGATCACCTATAGATCAACACAGAACACTGTCAATTTTTACGCTAATTTAGTTCACTGAATTATTAAAGCAATAACACTTTTAAAAAAATAGCACTAGATAACGCACTAAAGCACACTTGTGAGTGCAGACAGCGTGGAATGAGACGTCTCAAGATACCTTTTAACTTAACAAGCCATCTCAAATACGAGGTCACTCATTTAATACTCACTGTTAGAGGTTTATAAGCATGAGCAGCTGTAATAGCCTCTAATAATGTGATATAATTAAGGAAAAGGAGCACTATTAAAGCACAAAACAGATGATATCAAGTTATTCTATGGCAAGGTCGAAGGTGTCAGCGTGTTTTAATCTCATTCAGGTCAGAAACCTGACCTATGTGAAACTAAAACCTCAAATCTCTCCCACAGTCACACACTGAGGCACCCCGCAGTCACACACACACACACGTCTCTGGAATCACAAACACAAACATGAGGGCTGTGAGCTGGGCTCATATAAACCATATAAACCAAGGATTATATCCGATCAGACATGACACGCCTTTGACACTCGTCCAAAGACATTCAACACTAGCATCAGCTCTTTTCATACTTCATTTAAATGCATCTACTGGTTCGACAGAAAAAACCTCAATAACAAGTGGTTAAATTTCACTCAACTTGACTGCATGTTTTAACCTTCTAAAGTTTTAACCCTGTAACAGTTTATTGAAGTTACATTTGATACATCAGGCTTTTAAGGCTCATATAGTATAATATAGTGAGAATATGGAGGAAAAAACACCTTAATTTTATTCTGAGGCCAAAACTGAGCAAAAATTTGCAATTTGGTGCAGATGATGATTTTTATATGGACAAAAAGATGTTTCTAACAGTATAGCAGATACTTACATACAATTATATAAATATCAGTCATCACTCTATATCTCCAATTATATGTCTTAGTGAGATGAGATTTAAATGATCAAAACATAATGCAATGCAAACCAATGATGATTGAGAGATGAACAAATAAATGATCCTCAAAAGCCTGATGATCATATTTGATACTCAGTTTTTTCTAAAAAATTATATCTGGATAATCAAGTAAACCTAAGTTGCTTCAGACCAGTAAGTGTTCATTTTGAAATATTACTAACAATATCAAAGTTATTCTTAGATTTACTTTAAATCTGACTTCACTGTTAAAAGACACATGAATCTTGAGCTGAAGGTGAATGTTTGTATAATTACACTAAAAGGACTTTTACTTGATAAAAAAAGAATCAATCAGACGACAGAATGCACTATTATAGTTTTCATAAATATTTCAAATAAATTTTTATTTTTATATTTTACATATTCTTTTTAATTTTAAAGTTTTAGTAATTAGTAATTTTGTTTATTGTTTTTGTAAATTTGATTCATTTTTTTAACAAATGTCTATATAGATTTTATTCATTTTTATTTCAATTTTAGTTATTTCAGTACATTAAGTTAATCTAAATTAAATAATTTAATCTAATAATCTAAATCTAAAAAAAAAAATTGAAATATTGCCTTGGCAACAAGCTTCTTATATATATTATTTTATTTCCATTAATTTTTCCATTTATTTTAAGCAACTAAAATGTTTTTTTCTTTATGGTTTTAGTTTTAGCTATAATAACACTAGGGTTAGCTTACTTATAATGTTCCTCTAAAAGCAAGGTTGGTGGTTTGTCTCACCGTAGGTGCGTCCTGTAATGGTACACTTCTTGAAGGCCATGATGTTCTGCGTGAGCGTGCCGGTTTTATCAGAGAAGATGTACTCGATCTGGCCCAGCTGCTCATTCAGTGTGGTGGTTCTGGCTTTGGCCGGCGTGTCTTTGTCAGCGTAGTACATCTGCAGATCCCAGTTAATGAACTTACTCTGACCCAGGCGGATCACCTCCACGCTGAGGGAACAAGAACCAGTGAATTATCTGAAGAAAAATGACATCTGTGTGCTCAGAGAGCGGAGGAGAGGCTGCTGTCGTACCTCACATAGAGAGAAATGGGCACCATGGTGTTGAGGATGATGATGTAGCCCCAGAAACTGAGGAAGCCTCGGTAAGATGATGGGTAGTCGACACCGTCGTACAGATACCAGGCCTTAGAGCCGATGCTCTCGTACCAGTACGTGTGTCCGATGGCCAGACCAGCACAAATCAAAACCAACAACACAAAAATCTACAGGCAGAACCAGAGAGAGATGAGAATATATTAGGGTGCTATTAATGCATTGCCTAGAAATAAAACAAGTATATAAAACTTGCACAATAAATAGGATAAATAAATAAAATTCTACAAATGGTCTATATAAAGAAAAATTAAAAATTCTATACCATGTACTCTGTAAATAAAAGTAAAAATATAAATAAACAAACTCTATAAATGCACTCTCTATGAATAAAAAAAAGAATAAACAAATCTGAATTCACTTTGTATAAATAAAAACATGAATAATAGTAAAAATACAGATAAAATAAATAATGATAACTATATAAATGCACTTTCTATAAATAAAATACAACTAAAAATAAAAAACATACTGAATAAAATAAACAAAATTCTATAAATGCACTCTCTATAAATAAGATTAATAAATAAAACTAATTCACTCTATAAATAAAAATACTGAATATAATAAAGAAAAATGCACTCTCTACACACAAAAATAATAAATAAACTATATATGCAATTACAAATAAAAGTGAAAATATAAGCATAAATAATGATTTAAATAAATATAGAAAAACAATATAAAACATACTCTATAAATAAATACAACTAAAAATAAAAAATACCGAATAAAATAAGCAAAATCTATAATTGCACTCTGTAAATAAGACTAATAAACTATAAATTCACTCTAAAAAATAAAAATGCTGAGTAAAATAAAACTCTAATGCTCTCTCTATGAACAAAATAATAGATAAATAAAAATATGAATGCATTATAAATAAAAATAAATACATTGTATAAGTGCATTCTCTGTAAATAAATTAAACTTCTATAAATCACTTTGTATAACTAAAAATAATCTCAACTGCACTCTCTGTAAATAAAACAATTAAATACACCTCTATAAATAAGCAATAAAACAAACCTCTATAAATACACAATGTATAAATAGTAGTGCTGTAAAACGATTAATAGTAGTGCTGTAAAACGCATCCAAAATAAAAGTTTTTGTTTACATAATAAATGTATGTGTACTGTGTATATTTATTATGTATATATAAATACACACACATGCATGTATATATTTCAGAAAAATGTTATTTTTAGATATTAAATATATTTGTTTATAATATAAATTATATGAATATAAATATAGACATGTAAATACATGTAAATAACACTGTATGTTTGTGTGTGTGTGTATATATATATATATATATATATATTTATATTAGGGCTGTCAATCGATTAAAAATTTAATCGTGATTAATCGCATGATTGTCACGAGTTAAGTCGCGATTAATCGCAATTTAATCGCACATTTTTATCTTTTCTAAATGTAGCTTAAATTAATACTTTTCATGTTTTAAATACTCTAATCAACATGGGCAATGAAAAATATGGATGCTTTATGCAATATATGTTTATTATTAGTGAAACTGTAGTTAACAGAGCCTGAAGACTAGACATGTTTCAAAGATCATAGATGTTTTTCAAAGAACTTGCTCATGTCTATTAGACGCATGAAAAAAGAAATACCAGGTTCCCATTACTTCTCTTTCTTTGCACTGAGCAATTTACTTACACAAACCTGTTTACATTTCCGCATGACAGGGCATCTCACTTCTTCTGAACATGCAAAATGTACATTTATTATTTATTATTACATTTGTTTGCCTCCTTGTGCCCACATACTGTATTTTGATGCAGCTAAATTCTCAATAAAACAGTTTTCATTTATATATTTTACTGTTTCTGTTGTCAGACAACGGAATGAATATGAAATAGTGACTGAAACGCGACCCATAGGACTAAATAATCAGCTCTCCCTTCCAAGATGTTAATCTGCACAAAAATCCTGATTTATAATCCAGCCATCGTCTGATAAAATCAAATAGGCTATACATAAGATAAAGACAATAGCTGTGCTGTGATTTCGGCTATACTTGCATGTTAAATTAGAGAAGCAACATAATATCTGTTTTAACTGAAAGCGCTGTTGCTCTCATCCGCGCACTGAACAGAGCAGACGTGGAGGGAGAGAGAGAGAGAGAGAGAGGTGTGTGCGCAGCGGGAAAGAGAGACCTCGCGCTCGCGCGGCAGTACCAGTGTAAGGTTTGGGCAAACCCTATAAATATTGGTCGCTAGGCGCTTTTTGAAAAAAAAAAAATAAATAAATTAAAAAAAAGTTGCTAAAGTGGTCTGAAAAAGTCGCTAAATTGGCAACACTGTCAGCATCTCCATCCATTTCCATTTCTCCAAATATAGTAGTACGGGTTAGGCCACGGGTCAAACAGAAAATGCGTGCTGCGTTAATCGCGCGTTAATAAAATTAGTGCCATTAAAATGAATTTGCGTTAACGCATTAACTTTGACAGCACTAATATATATATATATATATATATATATATACACACACACAGAACACACACATATATAATGCAAACAAAAAAATGTATTTTGGATGCGATTAATCGTGATTAATCGTTTGACAGCACTAATAAATAGCAATATGAATAAAAATAATAAATACCATAAATAAATAAAATTCTGTAAATATAAATTAAAAATGTCAAATAAAATCTATAAATGACTTGTGGGTGTAAAATGTCAAATGTCAGTGAACTGTGTTTAACTGACCGTGTAGACCATGTAGTTCATGAGTTTGTCTATCAGGGTGCGTTTGAACCTGGTCTTCCCTCCGTTCCTCATGATTTTAGTGTCATTTCCTGAAGAACGAAACATCACAGCTGGTTTTACAAACACAAACACACACCAAACCGTAACCGTGAGAGTGTGTCGGTCAGCGTACTGAACTGACCTGCGAATATGACCAGGCCGTGGCACTCGTCCGTGTTGCGAATCTTGCATCCTCTGAGCAGCATGTTGTCCAGGTCGAGCGAGTAACTCTCACCGTCCCAGATCATCGTTCCCATAAACTTATCCAGACGGTTGTTGGGCTCCTCGCACTTGATCAATGCTGAGAAAGACACAAAATGAGAAACTGCACTGCAAATTCTCTGGATGGTTACATGGAAGCATTAACATTGCCAGTTGCTTGGTTTCTAAATCTCGCCGGTTTAAAATCTCGTTCATTTTGCAGCATTTTGATTTTAGTGAGGACAGAAAAATGACCTCATGGGCCGCACCTGGTTAGCACATGTTTTAAGGCTAACACGTGTTTATGCATGTAAAATCACAATCAAGCAACTACTCGCACACAAATTATCTGCTGTTTTGTGTCCAAGTGTAAACAGTCATTCTTAATCACCATTAAACCGGGCCAACTGATTCTCCTCCTGAAGACGCTCGTCTGTCACCTTGAGACCCATCTTAAACTTCAGATTCGTCTCTCTGGACAAACAAACAATGAGAAACTACATTAATAAAAGTCATTTGACAACAAGATGCACTAAAACCAACTCCCATCCTCTTTCATGAAACGATGAAAAAAATATAATATAATATAATATTGCAATTAAATATTATTATATTATATTATATTATATTATATTGTATAAATTTTTATATACATTTTATTTCAACTTCAAGTTGCTTGCAGAGGATATTTCACCAATATTATAATACTTTTAACATTAAAAGACTTATATTAAAGTGAGAAAGCTTTTAAAAAATATTAAAAATGAAATATTCTATCAATTAAATATTTAATATTTAAAATTTTATATATTTATGAAACAAGGGAAAAGTACACAGACAGACAAATCCAGCAACTGAATTATGATTCTATTGTATGTGAAAAACAAAATTAAGCAAGTGTAATTAAACAAATTTTGTTATTAAAAAATGGAGAAAAAGCAAGCACAAACATGACAGCAAATTAATATTCAAGTGTGTGTAATGACAAATGTTTCATAGTTAGGATCCATAAAAACTATGAATACAGACTAATGTGAAATACTTCAGGTTTCTCGTTTTAAAACGAGACTTCCATTAAAAAAAAAAAAGAATAAAACATTTAAGATAAAGCATTCAAATATTACATAATCAAATCAATTTGTTAATATTAATGAAACTATTCAAAAGTTCACAAACAAAGCCAAGACCTGAATTATGATTCTTTTGTACGTAAAGAAAAAATAAAGCGATTGTGTTTGGACTGAACTGTATGAGACGAAGAACAAATCCATTACACAACTCTCATTATGAATCAGTGTCCGAGCACTTCAATGACCATTCGTAATGCTGACATGAAGTCATCAAATTACACTAAAACTGATTCATGCAAGCAGAATTGGTTTTATGGTTATGACCAGAACAAGTCAATTATGACTACTGTAAAAAATCATCATAAAAATAGGCATTGTGTGTTGAAATACTCATCTAAAAGTGTGGAAATATGCAACAGTGTGATTCAGAGGCTTAATAAACTGGCGTATGGTCTGTTGTGTGTTTAATGTGTCTCTTACCCGTCGAGCTCCGCCGTCTCTACATAACACAGACTGTTGGGATTTGAACTGGACAACAACAGAATATCAGCCTATGTGAGGTCAAAACACAGGTGAAAATGAGAAACCAAATTAAAAATGACCTCAAATGGATGAATGAAGTGACTGGAGGGGTGAAGAATCACATAAATAAAAAAATAAAATGCAGAATGGAGCATAAACATGACATGAAACCAAATGAATTTTCAAGTTAATGTAATAATCAAATTATTGATAAGTAGGATACATAAAATTAGGGAAAAGCCCAGAAACAAGCATAATTCAATTGGGCCCTTCTTAAAATAGACAATAATGTGATATACTTCAAGTATATTTCACTAATATTATAATACAATATTATAATATGTTTTTATAATACGCTAATATTATAATATTCAAGTATATTTCACAAATATATACTCTGTGTGTGTGTGTGTGTATATATATATATATATATATATATATATCTCAATTAAATATTTTAATTTGCATAATTTATTTTATTTTATGTATATCTCATTAAATATATCATTTGTATTTAAAATGGCATACAGTAAACCTACAGGTCTCTTAGTAAAAAAATGGTTAATTTAACAGATAATTTTTTTAAATTTTACTGTATAATTTTATTTTATTTATTTTTTTATTTATATTTGTATAATGAATAAATGCTCTACAACAGATGAAGACAACACTCAAATGGCACATGGAAAAAAGTAAAAAAAATAAAAAAATAAAATAAAATAAAATAAAATAAAAAAATAAAAATCTCAACGGGAAGGCAAATAGATTAAAAAAAAAAAAAACTCACCGGGATAAAATCGTTTTTCTTTAGTCTGACCACGTCACCAACTTGTAGGTTCATCCATCTGGTTTCTTCAAACCTGAAAAATGAGAATTCAGCCTTACATTTACGTAATATTTTTTCACTGACAAACAGGAGCACTAATCTCATGCACTTCAGTATTAAAGCAGATTAAAGTTCGTTCTTCACCTGCCATTGAGCAGTACGTCACACCTTCTGTTGTTGATTTCTTTGTCCATCCTGTGTCGTGCCTTTTAACGAGACACAGATCAGATGACAGAAACCATTAGCAAGTCCTGACAATTAATGGCTGCCTTTCAACAAAAGCATTCCATCAGAAAGCACATGCAGGGACTCACCAGGTCGTCCACCAGGTCTTTAATGGCGGTGATGCCCAACACCAGCACTAATGGCACCAGGGTGGTGTACCACGGCAGCGTGGAGATTTCAGGAATGATCTGACACATTCAAACACATGGATTCATATTCATAAAACATCACTAAATTTAAAAACAACCCTGTTCATTTTCAATACTATATCAATAAATTTAATCTAATTCATTTTTATCTTATAACTCTTATACATGTATGTATGTATGTGTGTGTGTGTGTGTGTGTATATATATATATATATATATATATATATATATATATATATATATATATATATATATACACAATTTTATCTTATAATGATCTGACATATATACCCTGTTTATTTTTTCAATAATTATATCAAAATATTTTAAGAAATATTTTTTGAGATATACATTATACACACACCTGTTTTTCTTAAAAAGATTTAATAATTCCTATATAGATTTAATAAATGTGGGCCATTATTCTGCGATCCTGACCGAGTGAGGTTTGTGGGTTTATACCTGCAGGATCAGCAGACACAGGAAGTAGAGGTTGGCCGCTCTCTTAAACTGCTCGTACAGGTTCAGCGGCAGGAAGGTGAAGAAGTTGTATTTGTAGGTCTTGATTGCATTGCCCTTAAAATGAAAAGAAATTCAAGGTATAATCAAGCTGCTGTAAAAAAACAAAACAAAAAAAAACATTAAGTCTTAATTTTTGCAAGTTCTCATCCCAAAAGGACTGAATTGTGAACTTTCACAATTGTGATATGCTTTACATAAAATATTACCTGCTGAATGTGAAATAATATATCAATATTTCACAGAAAAACTAAAGACTTTGAAAATGAAAATGGCTTCTTATGTAACCCAAGGTTCTTCAGTAAGTTTAAAGTTTTTTAGTTGTGAAATAATGCAGACTAGTTTCTCAGGAGCTTTCTGAATTATGAGACTGGAATAGCAGATAAATACATTTGAAACTTTTAAGAATTTTTATCAAAAAAAACAAGTCAAAATAAAAGCTTGTCTTCAGATCTGGGTAAGGATTTCATGGAAGCTTGTTTCCACCATAGAATAGAATAGAATAGAATAGAAACATAATTGCGACAATCTCAAAATGCTGATTTTTTTTTTTTTCACAATTATGAGTTTATATCACATAATCCTGAGATTTTTTTTCTACGTCTCACAATTTTGACTTTTGTCATGTTTGTTTCTTGCAATTTTGTCATTTTTTATTGAATTCTGACATAAAAACAGATGGACTGAAGTTCATATCATATTTTCATATAGTTCATAAAATGAGAACATGAAATTTTCTTTAAAATATTTAGTAATTAATTTTATATTTTAGTAGATTTATTTATATAAACTTTATATATATATATATATATATATATATATATATATATATATATATATATACACACACACATACATACATACACACTCACACACAAGCGACAGGTGAGTTTCTAAGACAAAAATAGTTTTCCATTTAAATCTAGAATTATTAATTTCTATAATATCATATTTATTTATCTCAATAAATGTTTATGCAATTTTTACTTTTTTATTGGAATTCTGACTTTGCATGCCACAATTCTGCCATGGATTAAAAAATAAATAAATCATAAAGTGAACTGTGACTTTTTATCTTGGAACACTGACTTCTTTTCTCAGAATTGCGAGACACAAACTCTGAAATTCAAAAAAAAAAAAAGCTTAAATTGTGACATTAAAAGTCGAAATTACATTTTTTTTTCATTTCCGAGGAAGAAACAAGCATCCATATAGGTTCAATACCACTGTTACATATTCAATGTGTCTCTGCAATTCATTTGCCTGTTTTTCTATTTTAGTTCCTATTTTTCAGTTTCTCTGTTTCAGTTCCTTTTACTCTCTCTTTCTCGTTCACAATTTTAATTGCCAAACCCAACTAATTTCCATAAATGTAAATCACATCACATCTATATCTGCTCTTGTAGGGTAACATTTCAACCTCAAGACAACTCCAGTCATCGCTGCTTATATCTCACGCCGAACACGTGATACACGGCAAACCTCGAGTCTTATCCAGTTTATCCAGTCTTAGATAATTGTCATACCAAAGATCTTAAACTCCACCATTCTGAACGGAGTTGTTGCGTGTTTAACATGTAAATGATGTAAGAAAATGACTATAAAACTCTCAGTTTAGACCATAATAGAGGCCAAGCCTTGAGTTATTTAACACAACAGAACAGATAAGAGACTAACTGCAAACAAAATGCATGACATGTTTTAATTTTCTGGTGTTTCCTGGAGGCGTTTCCAAAGATATCAAATGTCTCCGACTGAAGTGTAATACTAAGATTGACTTGCAATGTTTGTTAAGTCACTATGAGTAGAACTATGAGCCATGAGTGTAATCAATACACAGAAATGTCACCTTTGAAGCTAAACTTTGTGACGTTGTTGTTTTTCAGGTGAATTCAAAGGTGATTCGTGATTTATCGGACTACAAATTAAACATTTGACAGAGAAAAACAGATACAGTAACATTTCAGAGTCCATTCTCAGAAAACTAAAAATTAATGTTAATCTGAACACTGGTTTGACCAATTCGTACAATGTTTGTAAAGCTTGTATAAAAGAAAACGTATATCAAAATAATGATTATGGTATAGTAAAAGTACAGTTTCACTTTCATGGTCCTTTAGTTTAAGATGAAAACACCTGTCCGCTTCACTGTTTGTGGTGTAAACAGTGGAAAAATCCAGCATGCGAGTGTTTAGTGTTAGTAAGCAGTGGGAAATCATTAGTGGATGCGTTTATCTGAGGATACTCACAGTATATACCTGGAAAATCTCTAGAGTTGAGCGTCTTAAAGGCACAATCATAGACTTTTGCTTACAAGCTCACTTTAAACACCACATCACCCCAAAATAAAAAAAATGACAATTCTTTACCATATAGAACACCAGTCAAAAGTCTGGAATAATTAAGATTTTTTTCATGTTTTTGAAAGCAGTCTCTTCTGCTCACCAAAGCTGCATTTATTTGATTAAAAATACAGTAAAAATTGTAAAATTTCAAATAACTGTTTTCTATGTGAATATATAGTAAAATGTAATTTATTTCTGTGATCAAAGCTGAATTTTCAGCATCATTACTCCAGTTTCCAGTGTCACATGATCCTTCAGAAATCATTCTGATATGCTGATTTGCTGCTTAATTAACATCAGTTATTATTGGTTCTCATTTATTAATAATGGATCTTATGATTATTATTTTTTATATAATTATTATTTGTTTTTGGTTGAAACTGTGATACTTTTTTTCAGGATTATTTGATGAATATAAAGTTCAAAAGAACAGCATTTATTTGAAATAGAAATCTTTGGTAACATTACAAATGTCTTTACTGTCACTTCTGATCAATTTAACATCCTTGTTGAATAAAAGTATACATTTTTCAACATTGGTAATAATCAGAAATGTTTGTTGAGCAGCAAATCAGCATATTAGAATGATTTCTGAAGGATCATGTGACACTGAAGAATGGAGTAATGATGCTGAAAATTCAGCTTTGATCACAGCAATAAATTAGATTTTACTATATATTCACACAGAAAACAGTTAATTTACATTGTAATAATATTTCACATTTTTTAATGTATTTTGATCAAATAAATGCAGAAGATGACACTTCTTTTAGAAAACATTCCAAAAATCTTAATTATTTCAAACCAGTAGTGCACAAACAGGCACTTCAGGTTTTTACTAAAAATAACAATGGATTCACTTACAGAATATTTGCTTTTCTTGATGCACAGAAAGACCTTCTTCTTGAACTGGGGCTGATTGCAATATTCCCTGTCATTCGCTTGGATGCTCCAGCTGGGCTCTGAGAGGAGAATCACAATCAGAACACAGAACAAGTGCTGACAGGTCACTTTTACACCAGATCCGTCATCAAGCTCACCGGCGGCAGGCGCGGGTCTGGCTTCTGGTTCTGGAAGCTGGTCTTCGCTGCGATCCAGATCATCTTCGGACTGTAACTCGTCGTCTGTCTCGTCATCGCTGTAGGGCACCACCTCGTCATCCGGCTCCTCCAGGGAACCCTGGGAAGCGGCCCGCGCTCGAGCGCTCATCCTGAGAGACCCTCTGCTCTGAGAAAAGACACAATTATTACATTAAGGCTTTTAAACCGCACAGAGAGACAATAATTGAGATTTGCGTGTCGTGCAGCAACATGTCAAAACACTGATTTGGCTTGCTAACACCATGCAGAAAAACACACACATTTTCCACTACACACACTAAACATACAACACTCTTACAAAATGCTGGTAACCAGCGGCACTGGATCACTACATTATTGATGTACAATGTTATTTAAATGAATTTTTTGTTCCTCCTAGTCCATTACAAATTCAAGACAAAAATTCTACGTTATTCTAAAAACTATAACTAAAACCATAAAAAACTGTTATTTGAAATCAAATATTTAAAAACATAAATGAACTTAATTTATTTTACCTAGTTGTCAAGGCAACATTTTTCATAATCATTTAATTAGTAACTGAAGTGCTAAAATAACTAAAACTACATAAACTAAAATAAATGAAAAATATAAACTATGTAGACATACATATATACATATATATACACATTATATATATATATATATTAGTATTATAATTTTGTTTTAGTTTTTGTCATTTTTATGACTTTTTAGCAGATTTTTATTAAAAAAAAAAAAAAAAAAAAAAAAAAAAAAAAATAATATATATATATATATATATATATATATATATATATATATATATATATATATATATATATATATATATATATATATATATATATATATATATATTTGACAAAAATTAAGGTAAAATATGTGTTACTTTATATGCATACATATAAAACATACATATTTTTTTTACTTGAATAGTAAATGAATAAAAAAAAAATCATCATCATCATTAATAAACAATGCATTATTATAATAATTATTATTATTATTAACTGATTCCTTCCTTCTTAGCAGCATTCCTAGTGCATGTGATCAATGTTTTCATACTGTACGTATTTCTCAATCCTGCAGAAAGTCCATTGTTCATGATGACAATGAAAGGTATGAAAAGAATTGCGCAAAAACTGAATACAAAAAAACGAGTCAAACTTTGACACAGAGATGCTTTACAGGACAGAACTTGCCGTTGTGAAAAGATATTCTGATGATATCAGCACTTTTCATCTGCTTCGATATAAAAAGCTTCCTGTCAAACGAACGTGGCTGACGTTACCCAGACTCCACCCCGACACTCGGCTGTGGCCTCACAGGTAATGCCACATAATCACACCATCACACAACACCAGCAGTCACAGAACACAGCAAACCACAGCTGCACATGCATCCATACGACTAGAGAGAGTAAAACACAGTGTCACTTCAGCTTGTTTAGTTCTGATAGGATCTAGGCCGGATGATGACATTTTCATATGTAATATACAAAAATCCACAAACAAACAAACAAATAAATATAAATATATATCTAAATAAATAAATAATATGTGTGTGTGTGTGTGTGTAATTTTTTTTTTAATTAAATCTAGATCGGAATAATATAATTAACCTTATTAATAAATACAATTATTTAAAAATTTAAAACGTAATTTTAAAAAGTCATGGCTCTATAATGCGTTTGAGTAGAGATATTTTGTCCAGCTTTTTTTTTTAAGTTATAAAGTATTTTTTTAAATATTGACATAAGTAAAAAGTTAACTAATTGAAATATTTAATATTTTACATGAAGAAAAAAAAACATCACTGTAAAAATGATTTCTCCAAGTTTCTTAGTAAATAAAACAAATATTCTTGGAAAACACATAAAAAATACCATTTCAGTTTTTATATTTTAAAATTTTATTTAATAATTCTCATGAAAAATCTGCATCACTAAATGCTGCACTGTATATATATAAAAAAAAAGGAAATTTCAAGTTAAGTAATTAAAATAAATGTTTAATTCAATGTGTTCCTTGCCGCTTCTTTGTAATTATGTGTGAAATCTACTCACAATTTCTGAGCAAAAACTGTTTTAAAGTCAATTCTACAGCATTTTTTTGCTACTGCAATTCATTTATATTTATGCATCCAAAGTCACTGACACTGCATATATTCAAGAAATATTAAACCTATTTTACCATATGTTGTATCACACAATATGTTTAATATTTCTTTGTATGAAATTCAAACTAATGACCCATGATGCCTCTCTCTACTGTTTAAACAACAGGATTGACTACAAATATGAATTTTATATTTAAATGAGGGGGGGTCACTACATTTTGATAAAAAGATGATTAAGCCAAACATAGGTTTCATTGCAATAATGTGTAATGATGAATAATTCACAATAAGACCAGAAGCATGGTTTAAGAAAGTAAACAGTCTATAGTAAACAGTCAGAAGGTCAATTTTGATTTAATAATGGATGAGTTTCTCAGATGCAAATCTCGCCACAATCACAGGATGATCCTCCTCTGGTCTTATGGAAACCTGAGGTGTTCGTGATCCGGCTGAGCGCTCAAGCATCTCTGAAGCATCTACACCGATACCAGCCTGCTAAGGTCATTGTTTGATAAGAGATTAATTTGGAAAAGTTCAGCGGTGAACAATCCCTCTGTAAATATTTAAATATGTCCTCCTTTTCATCACATGAGGTACTGCTTAACACATTTACCAACAACAAAAAAACCCAATGCCTTTCTTTGGTTTAATATTACATGAAACCAGAAGGAAGTGCATGCTTTGGGAATGTACCTTGAGCTAAATATCCTTAAATCCTGTGATAAATTTAGACCAATCAAACATCGAGCATCACTTTTATTAAACGTGGCCCACAGCGCTGAAATAACACTGCCGCAGAGCTGTGTGAGGAGCGTAACAGAGTACACACCCGGAAAGAGAAAGAAACACAGCATGCAAAACGCACACCCATGTTTATCCACAGCTCGCTTTGCGTATGTGATGCAATGCCACAGGAGGTGACATTTTTAGCAATGAAAAGCTGAGGTCTGAGAGAACCACTGAGGAAACTCTCAACCTGATCAGAGATTTTCATCCCAGTTTTCTTAAGGAGCCACAGTTTACGTTAACATGGTTTCAGTCAATAGGTTTTTCAATAGTTTTCAGATTCATTTGTAGCTGTTTAGAGTTGCTAAATGGAGATTAAAAGGATCTTGATGTTACGTTACAGGTAATGATGTAAAGACATACTGAAGAGGATGATTTTTTAATGACATTGTGAGATCAGCATAACTGTGTCTGTTTTGCCATATTGCCAATCCACCTCAGATCCAACAGTCTAAACAATGAACAATGTAAAATCTTCTGTTTTTAAAATTTTTGAATGAATGAATGAAAATTGTAAAACTTGTAAATTTATTAATATTTAGTACGACAGATAGAACAACAGAACAACAGATCAATGGATGGATGGAACGATAGATCGAACAACAGACAGAATGACAAATGGATGGATGAAATGATAGAACAATATACCAAACAATAGAACGATAGATAGACAGAATGATGGATGGATGGATGGACTGATGGATGGATGGAATGATACATCAACTGACAGATAGATAGAACGATAGATAGATAGATAGATAGAAAGATAGAACGAACGATAGAACAATAGAATGTTCGATAGAATGATAGATAGAATGCTAGAACGAAAGAGCGATAGAACGACATAATAGAACGATAGAGTGATAGAATGATAAATGTAGATAGAATGACAATGATAGAACGATAGATAGAATGATAGAACGATAGATATTGATAGAACAACATAATAGAACGATGGATAGAATGATAGAACGATAAATATAGATAGAATGACAATGATGGAACGATAGATAGAATGATAGAACGAAAGATTTAGATAGAACGACATAATGATAGAATGATGGATAGAATGATAGAACAGTAGATAGATGGATGGATGGACAGAACGATGGATAGAATGATAGAATGATGGATTGAATGATGAATAGAATGATAGAACAACAGATAGAATGATAAAACGACGAATAGAATGATAGAATGACAGATAGAATGATAAAATGATAAAAGGATGGACAGACAGACGGACAGATGGATAGATAGATAGGTGGATGGAACAACGGATGGATGGACGGATGGAACGATGGATGGATGGACAGATAGATAGATAGATAGATAGATAGATAGATAGATAGATAGATAGATAGATAGATAGAACGATGGATGGATGGATGGAACGATGGTTGGATGGACAGATGGACGGATGGATGGATGGACAAATAGACGGATGGAACGATAGATAGATAGATAGATAGATAGATAGATAGATAGATAGATAGAGGGATGGAACGATGGATGGATGGATGGATGGATAGATAGATAGATAGATAGATAGATAGATAGAGGGATGGAACGATGGATGGATGGAGAGATAGACGGATGGACGGATGGAACAATGGATGGATAGATAGATAGATAGATAGATAGATAGATAGATAGATAGATAGATAGATAGATAGATAGATAGAGGGATGGAACGATGGATGGATGGAGAGATAGACGGATGGACGGATGGAACAATGGATGGATAGATAGATAGATAGATAGATAGATAGATAGATAGATAGATAGATAGATAGAGGGATGGAACGATGGATGGATGGATGGATGGATAGATGGATGGATGGAGAGATAGACGGATGGACGGATGGAACAATGGATGGATGGACAGATAGATAGATAGATAGATAGATAGACGGATGGATGGATGGAACAATGGATGGATGGACAGATAGATAGATAGATAGATAGACGGATGGATGGATGGATGGATGGATGGATGTAGAGATTTCCAGCTGACGTGTTTGATCTTTGAATCTATTTCTAGCAGCAGCAGTATGAACACTACAGTATACTTCAGTCTGGCGTAACCTGAACAACACGCTCGGTGAGAATCTTATACTCACACACAATCAAACCCTTCAGCCGTCCACTGCACCATTCACTCCACCACAGCTCAAACATCTGCTTCTGTCTGTGAACAACAGCCTGTGTTAATGAGTTAAGTGTTCAGTGTTCACTGTATATAATAAACCAGTTCTCAACGCATGTCAACATTCCGATGTCAAGTATCTCTGGAATGCTATAATAAGAGTCTTCGGTTTTAAACACATGCTTTTGAATTGAAAATCACCTATTAGCTGTATCTATGGGTTTGTGTGTTGGTGGTGTTCAAACGGAAAAAAAAAAAAGTCACCAAAACCTTATCAAGTACAACTCTTCCCTGTTCCGTGAACGACACTATCCAACAATCCTGATCTACAACGCAAACGAACGTACAATCACCACGTCATCGCTTACTCTCCGCTCTATGATGACGAGAACAAAGATTCCCATTCAACAGACTAAACAACCGCCCACGTCTACACAGAGCATCTGCAGTAATGTGAATACGAGCGCGCAGGTCTCGGGAAACAGGTTTAAAGTCTCGCCCCGGGCCGCGCTATGGAAACCCTTTCACATGGGGGAAGGGTTCGAAAAAAAAGGGGAAGGAGAAAACACAGGGATCCCTTTGAGATCACATTGACCTGCTGTTGTGCAACCTGAGAGGAGAGACGAGGCAGCTTCTGCGAACATCTCACAAAACTGACAGAGATACATACGCCCTTATCTTTCCTCGTTAATATGCATGAAAACAGTGTGGAAGAGATGTTTTAGTGTCATTTAATAAATAAAAAAGACGTTCAGCATAAAGGTGGTTAGGGAAGTGGTTAGGACACACCATACGCTCTACATACAGAGTACACATGACAGTTTTTAAATTTCCAATTCAACAAAACTGTCTTCAATAACCATTTCAGGCTGTATAGAATTCTTGAGTTACTATGGAGATTAAAAGGAATTTTTATTGAGATTGGCATAACCTAATAACTAAATACCTAATTAAAATTAAATACATTAATAAAATAAAACAAGCCTTCAATAAATTCAGCAATTTTGTGCACATTTTCTATCATTCAGCTATACTATAAGATCTTTATTAATACTTTATTAATACTTGTGTGTGTGTGTGTGTGTGTATATATATATTTATTTATTTATTTATATTCTCTCTCTCTGTATATATAAATATACATACATACAAAAATTGCTAGTAAATTTCACAATCAATTACAAAGAAACAGCAAGGAGTAAAATTAAATTAAACAAGAAATTTTGAAGTAGAAAGACTGAAATTGTATTTTCTTGCTAAATATATGCAATAATGTCTGTTCTGTTTTTAAAAAACATGTTTTATAGAGTATTAGCTCTTCCTTGGGTCATTTCTAAAACATTTCCCAACAATGCTAATAATATATAATGATCTAAATTCTTGTGCAAATCCTGAGAAAAGTGTGCATCTATTTAATTTGAGCAATTTTGCAACTAAACACTATCATTCAGCTTGTTTTCTAGATATTGACATTAGCGTCAGGCATTTACAAATTCATATAAATAGACCACTTGATGAGAAATGAAAAAACAAAACACTTTTTTTCTACTTTTAAATTTTTTTTTTTTTTTTTTACATTACATAATTGGCTTCATTCATGAAGCCCAGGCAGAACAAATTTGGCTAAATTGTTCATAAATCTAGTCCTGTGTAAACTGTCACATGGTTTTATAAATACGTTACACAAATTCAGTATTCATTCAGTATGGCAAGTGTATAAATAATAGTCTCGCTTTTTGGTTGAAACAGCCAATCACATTGATAAAGATTGTTTCCTCTTTAAAGTGTGTGAACATTAACTGGACCAGCATGAAAAATGCAGTGTGTTTTGAGTCAGTGGCTTCTAAACAAGTATCACTTGTTCATTCATCAAAACTGTAATGTTTTGTTAAGTTGTTAATGTTTAAGTTAAAGACATCTGAGTGTAAAAAACATTGGTGTTTGAAAATCACATCTACAGATTTGTCGGCAAATACCCTTGATATTGACTTATGGGTGAAATGCATGTATTCTGACTTATACATGTTGCCTGTTTCAGAACATCAAAACCTCAGGTTTTGAATTTTACCTCCTACAAGTGAAAACAGCCTTCAAAATGATGCAATGTACAATCTAAATTTTGAATGAACTGATTATATGCTTCCAATATCTACTTGCATTTGATCTTGTCACTTGTCTTCTCTTTTTTTGGTTGAAAATTGCACATTTTTGTCCATTTTTTTCAGTGCGTGGTTATTTAAAGAACCGTAAGAGTCTTTAAATGGTCTTAATCTTAATCAAATGAAGCTTTGTTATGCTCCACGTTTCTCCGTTAACAGTCACTCATCAGAATACACTCAGTTTAATATTTGTCTAAGAAAGCAGCAGAGCTGTAGACGTGCCAAGGGCTCGATCTGATTCAAGACTTTTTGGTCAGATCTTCATGAACGTGGTGATGATGGGTGTTCTAACAGGACGATGCACTTTAAAGAAATAAGTTTTGCTAGATACATTGGTGCATGCATGCATGAATCACATTGCAAAGCAGTGTGGAAAAGCGAGGTGGTGATTTTTAAGCTTTAGAAATTAAACATTGCAAATAAGAACTTTTTAATATTCCTCCAGACAGATTAAATTAAGAAAATGTTCCTGGTTCTCAGACGAAATATTCCTCACCAAATACCTTCTGGATTGTTTATTTTAGCGACTATTCTGTGTATGTTTGAATGCACATGATGACGTGTTCAGGTTAAATGTGTTTTTGAGAGTCTCACTCATGTTTCTGTTCAGCTTGCGCTAGTAAAATCTTCTCTTTCTCCAACACAACACAAGCAAATCGCTCACCAGAATTGGAAGGTCACGGCTCCAGGATTTGAATTTCCTGACTTGTAAAGCAAATGGGTGAGAATTTGAATCCAGTGAATTGCAAAACTGATTTGCACAAGGCATCTTGGGAAAGTAAGAGTCACTCTTCTTAAAGCCATGCGACGTGTTACATGCTCTTCTGAAAGTGTGTCTTTAATCTGTGTTTAAATCACAGTAAAGTTTTAGATAAGTATATTTTTTAAATAAATGGAAATACAGTTTATTACATCTATTAATTATCACTATTAAATATAGAACCAAGAATTTTACTTTAAATATTTGTATATTTTGCTGTACAGCTCTTATCTCCCTGTTAACATATTTTAAATTACCAATAACATTATCTATGTTTCCATCCACATATTTTTAAGTAAACTATGGTATATTGCATAAAAAAATGCTGGATGGAAATTCCAAGACATGCATAAAATCTTTTAAATGTGCATAAAATATAAATGTGAAAAAAAAACTATGACAGAAGCACATTTAACGAATAAATTTCTGGATGCAGAACAGGCTTCCTAGGTTGCAACATTTTGTTATTATTTTATTACTAATATTTTGCAGCAGTTTTACAGGAAGTGAAGATTTTGTTCTCTTGAACACATGGGATGAAAAAGGTGCTTTATTTGTAAATGTCTTATGCAATATTGCAGTTTAATTTGCAAACAAACACTGAAAAGCAATTAGTGCAGAAAAAAAAATTCACACAAAAATTGCTGTTAAATTTATTGCAAAGAAACCCCAAGAAGTAACATTAAATTAAACATGAAATTTTGAAGTAGAAAGACTTAAATTGTATTTCCTTGAAAAATATACACAATAGTGTCTGTTTTATTTACACAAATCATGTTTTATAGAGTATTAGCTCTTCCTTGGGTCATTTCTAAAACATTTACGAACAATGCTAGCAAAATGTAATGATCCGAATTTTTGAGTGAATTCTGAGAAAAAGCATGCAACATAAATTTGAGCAATTTTGCAACTAAACTATCGTTCACCTTGTTTTCTATACATTGACATTAGCATCAGGCATTTACAAATCTATATCATTTGATCAATTAATGAGCAATGAAAAAAAAACTTTTTATTTTTTCTAACACGTTTAATATGTTACTTGCTATTTTACTAGCAATTTCTGAGAGAAAACTGTTTATACACATTTTTATTCAGTGCAATTTAAAAAATGTAGTGTGGGACTTGATATTATCAATCACAAAATTGATTGAATGGTGAAAAGACTTCACAATAACATGCATGGATGAATTGTGTATAATATGATCAGGAACATGCATAAAGAAAGTAAACAGCTGACTTAAAATACATATATATAAACAAGTCTGTCTTCTTCTAAAGTACATTGTTTAGCAACACTCCACAGAGGTGAACTTTTCCCACGTCTGCTTACAGAACACAACTAAGTCGTGTTACACTCCACTACATGTGTTTGGCCTCTCGTGGTGCTAGAGCACTATGGGTAACAGTATCCTCCATTAGAGAAAGACTAGAGGAGAGCAGAAACAGGAGATGGTGGAGAGGTGCGGGGGTCTTCCAGGACGGATAACTCATCATGCATTAACCATGCACTTGATGTTGAACTCACAACTAACTAAACTACGTCTGGAGTGGTTTCAATCATGCACATTTAACCTACAAATTAACTCCAGGGAATTCAAGAATCACGCCTGATGATGTCATTTAACGCAACACTGGTCTGGATCTGTGAGACACTACTGCCGCAAAATAAAGTGGAGGGGTCTTGTATCATCAGCCTTTTTTACAATACAACTACTGTATAAATAAATATATAATTGCACAAAACATATTGATCTGAGTTTATCATCTTATAGATAGAAGCTTCTGCTAGGATAATCAGGCCATTACAAAGAAAAAAATCAATCTATCAACAAGAGGAACACATAATTCAGTTCAGCAATCATTAAACAAAAATATTTAAATCACAGAACGCCTCAAAGAACAAATCAAGTATTTTATGCAAACACTTTTTAAAGGACTATGGTGCAGGGTTATAATTGGTGACTAAATTTTCTGGTAATGTGAATCCTTCTTTTGTAGTTGGTTAATCTAATCATTAGGATGTCCTTGTGACTGGGGCTTGATTTTGATAAAAAAACATTGAGTATACTTTTTGTCTGCTGATGCAAATGTGTACAATGTACTTGGGTGATTGTTATTTATCTTGCTTCTAAACTTATTTTGTACACAATTTACATACACTTCATAATTATGTAATGTTTTTATTTTATTTTATTATTTATTTATTTATTTTAATTTTATTTTATTTTATTTTTATTTATTTTTTTATTTTTTTTTTAATTTATTTATTTATTTATTTTTATTCTTTTTTGTCTGTTTGGTTTGTAAAATTTGGTATTGGGGTGGCGGGTAGGGTTGGGGGGGAAACAAAATTGTTTCTTTTCTCTTGTATCGTCATTCTTCCATTATTATAAAAGTTTAATAAACAGACTATGCAAAAAAAAATAATTGGTGACTAAAAACTTTTTAAAAATTGTTAGTTGAAATAGTATAATTTAAAACTAAAAACTAAAATAAAAATATATATACAAACTATACAGACATAAAAACAAAACAATGACAAAATCACACAACAAAATTAAAAAAACTAAGTAAAATGAGGAGTGTTAATATAAAAACTTACTGAAATATTATTGCTAAAAAATATAATAATCTCTGATACTAAAATAACATTGCTATTAGTTATGCATCTTTTCTGCCAAATATTATTGTATATTATTGTGTTCTGATTCTATATTTACATGAAGTATATAAAAATCACAATTACATCATTTTATATTATTTTATCATATTATTATAAGCATTATAATAAACTATAATATATTAGAAACTAAGACTGAAATAAAAATTATTAAAAAATATACAGACATTAAAACTAATAAAAGAAAGACCAAAAAAGAAAAGAAAATTTTAAAAATCACAACAAAATGACTAAAACTTTAACTAAAATTTTAAATGAAAACAAGAAAAATAAATATAAAAACTAATTTAAAATATTAATCAAAATATTACTCTAGTATCCTATATGTATCAAACATTTTATAAAAACTATCACCATTATATGGGTAAGCTAATGGCTGTAAATATTAAAATAACTATAATTAAATTATCTCAGTTACATTCTAAAATAACATTTCTATATTATATAATATTATACCATGAAAAAAATTAAGCCTTTGGTGTTTTTCACACATGCTGTAAAAATCTTAGCATCATACTGGTTATCAGCCATAAAAATACTGTTTGATGCATGTGAAAACAGTTCATCTATCAATACATTTACCATTCTGACATATAAAAATGACAATTACTGTAGTTTAAACAGTAGCTCATGATGCTATCATGGGTTTAATTCCCAGCAAATGCATGAACTGATTACATGTATACCTTGAATCCAAAGTAAGTGGTTTTGTGTAAAAGCATCTGCCAAATGCATAAACGTAAATGTAAATGACTTGTTAAATGACCATGTGTGTTTATCTGCTATGCCTCAAACATACTAACCCGCAGACTGAAATTGCAATTCAAAGAGAAAGCACAAGAGACCGCACCCACTCCATTTCACAATGTTTGCGGTCCTTCTGGACACAGAAGAAACCAGTTCTGTGAGTAATACGGCTCTTTACAGAACAGAGGCGGTTAAATTTAACCCACATACAGCAGAACAATATGCATTTCAGAAGAAGAACAACAGCAATCAAGTCCAAACACATCCAGACATTCTCACAGGAGATTCATTCATCAGAGAGAAGAAACCCACCGGTGCTGCTTTACACCCACCATTCATTCACTCATTCAGACTAACTTACAGTCTGCTTCTTGTACATTTACACATGACTGCCTCAGATATAAAAACAACTGTTTTTCAATGGCCCAACGTACAATACATTAAAACTGAAACTTCCTCTAAATTTACCCATCTGACTTTTACAAACCTTTGCAATGACCTTTCGTTTTACAAATAAATTGAATTAAACAGGAAATTTTGAAGTACTGAAACAGTATTTTCTTGTAAAGCGGATGCTCTGATATTCAAAACTTTTGAAAATCATTTTTACAGTGTAGAAAACAAATTATATTCATTATGGATGCATGTACTGTATTCAGATCTTATTGTAATTCAGATTTTATTTAATTTAATTTACAGGTCTGGAAAATTCATTGAAATGTTCATAAATCATCGAGATTGCATTTCAAAAAGCTATTTTACAATTGAGCATAACTACACTGAAAAAAGGTCTAGAAACAATTTTCACTCAGAAATTGCTAGTATATTTCACAATTAATTACAAAGAAATGGCAATTAACACTGAATTAAACATAAAAATTGAAGCAGAAAGACAGATTTAAAAAAAAATTCCTCTGAAAAAGGTTATTCAGCTTCAAAAATAGCTAATATATATATATATATATAAATAAAATAAAATAAAAAATAGTGTAGAAAAAAAATCACTATTGAAGCATGAATACAAATTTTATTAATTTCAGTGAATGTTTCAGATCTGAAAAATCACAATTTTAAATTTTCAAAGACAGCCCTAAAAACCCTGATTAATAATAATGTATTTTATTTATTTATTCACTTTTTAACACCATGCCAGCATCAAGGCTATTTTCATGGCGATCTCTGAATAAATTATACAAATTAACTGATTAATAATAACCAGAGGATATTAACATGCATATGTTGCTCTGCAAAAGATGTTAAAACAGCAACAATTTCGTTAGCTCCTTTTTCTGATTCTAAAGTAAATTTGGTATCATTTCAAGCATTATTATGTATTTTTATTTTTAAATGACATTCATTTAGCAATTTTAGATGTGCTACTCTATAAAACCTGCCCATCCGACACATGACGGAAAGAAAGACATGAAATGAACACCTGCGTCATGAATGACACAGAACTTCTGACAAAAACATGAGCTCTGATTTCTGACTGCAGGACAGTTGGAGGTGTTATTGCTCCCATAGACTCAGAAACCCAAAAATTACCTGAAATTCAATTTTTTCTTTATGTCTGGGTACCAAAAGCACCCAACACTTAGTTTTATTTCTGTACAAACAAATAATAGCCTGTTTTGAGGGGTCCTTTTAGGTTTAGGTTTAAATATGTAGAAATGCATGTAAAAATGAATAGCATTAATTCTTGTTTTTATAGCTGAGGTCTCAGAAACCTCAAACACAAGTAATGTTTTCATATATAGGGGACATTTAAAGTATGTTTGACAAGTCATTTTGTGCATGATGAGGATGGAACAAGCAAAGTAAATAGTAAATATAGATCACAAGTCAAACTGAAATTTTGCGTATAATTAGTATTCATGCATAAGAAAAAATATGATATTGAATGATTCTCCACATAGAGCCACATGTGGAATTCAAAAACTAAAATAAAGGTTTGTTTGAAAGCTTCATATGCTGATCTCAAGAATCTATAATGAAGCACCAAGTACTTGTTTAACCTCCAAAGAGCCCCAGAGCAAGATGTTTCTTAATAAAAAAAGGTTTTATGCTAAATCTAAGAATCATTAAAGAACATTTCTGAGAGTTTAAACGCATGTTCTAAAGATAAAACCGTCACAAACTCGCAGATGAGGAGGATTGTTTCTCCATCAAACACACACACACACACACACACACACACACAGGTAGCTAGAGGAACTCAGGTGAGAGACACACCTTCAACAACACCTTTAACAAGAACACAAACCCTTAAAAGCGTCTTTTAAAAGCCAAACTTGACTTACCGATCTCAAATCGACTTGTGTGACTCCTCTGAAGGCGTTTAATGTGTTTTATCGTTTCATGCTCGCTCCGTGTCAGTGTGGAAGAGCTGTTCTCTCTGTGTTCTCAATCAGACTGGAAAAACTGGTCCGACGAGGAGAAGCTTTACTCCTACAAACCCATTAAACACACTCCGGGACGGAGGCTGTGTTTTTCCTCCTCGAACGGACACACTTCAAGACTGCAGCTCATTCCTCAGCGATCACGTGACCGCGCAGGTAAGAAAGGTGTGACTCATTTTACAGTCAAATCATGAGGGAACATTTCTGCTTTTGCTGTTGTTTTTATCTCTGTGTCCTGGTGTCGATATGGAGGGGTGTCACATAAATAATGGAATACTTACTGTGCATGCAAGTCATTTTTATGCTTAATAGATACAAATATATATATATATATATATATATATATATATATATATATATATATATATATATATATATATATAATAGTTATTTTAGTAATATAATTTGTAACATTTTTTTTAAATGTCTGTTCTCAACTGGGTGAGTGTAAACGAAACAACTGAATGGATAATCTCAGTAAAATGAATGTAAAAGTAAAATTAGACAGTTTTGATCTAAATACACGTTCAGGAGTGTAATTTTGAGCAGTGGTGAAGTAGCGTCCTCTACTGAGAGAGAAAGTAATCGTTTTAGTCCCTGCGGACTCCGCGAATGGGAGGGGTATAAATAATTATTATTTTGTTTGCGCATATTACTGTGTATATTCCAAGTCAATCGCTATTAAAGTTTCTTGATGTAATTATTCAGGTGTAAATTATTGTTTAGACCCCAGATGAAGCGCAACAGATTATCACGTGACGCCTGTTACTTTTCTCAACGCTGCTGTGTCTGATTCAATCAGATTAGATTACAGGATAACGATGTTTTACGTTTTTTTTTTTTCGGGGTTTTATCTGTATGTGAGATACTAATATGTGAAGTTAACAGATATAAACGATTATACATTTTTGTGTACAAATGTTCGCAAAAAGTTTATAAAACCTTCATGATTTATGTCCCTTTGTCTCATCTTACCTCACCTTTTTATACTGAATTTTTGTCTTTACTGTCTCTTAAAATGTATATAAAATTCAATTATACATAAAACAATTAGAAAACAATCAAAATTAGATGATTGTACAACAGCATTTCTTATACATTTTGATAGAAATGTTTGTTTCAGTACTTTCATCTGAAGAGCTTTGCATAACATTAAACCAGGTGTTTATGATCACATTTGCTATAGTTTTTCAGCATATTAACGCATAAATACTGCACAGTAATTGGGTAAAGCTTTAGACTGATGTTCTATAATCGTCCTGGAGGGGGCACGAGTCATTACAAGATTATTAACATCAATTTTTTTCAAGAGAAAAGTGAAGTCAACAGGTTGAGAAGGACATGCAGTATCCAATTAACCAAAAGCAAAGTATTTTCCCTTCTGCTCCTTTCTAATGTGAAACAACAAACAACAAAGCAGGTTTTCTTATCATGACAATATACAAAACATTTTGATATTATATAGTTATATACAACTACATATATAATGCATTTCATGATACTGACAAGAATATATATATATATATATTCCCCCCCCATCAATATGGTACACAATAATAATCTAAAAGTAATCAAAAAGTAGTCAGACTACATTACCTAATATGTGTAATCCAGATTAACTATTTCGTCATGTGATTTGTAATCAATAACAGACTACAGATATACACATACAGAAATAACAGAAATTAAAATCATTACAAAATAATTAAGACACATGGTTTATGTTATTTTTTATTTTATTTTTGTGTTAATACAATAAATATACAAAACTCAAACTACTCAACATGCGACTAAGGGAGCGAGACAGGAGTGCATTTGTACAGTACAATGAAATTCAGGACAACAGGCCACAGTTCCTTTAGTTATACAAAATATACAAATATCCCTCGCGTCTCTTTTAAATAATGTCAATCTAGTAGTAGCAGTACAACCAGTGATGCTTTTTCTTCAATCCATTCCTCACGCATCAGTGTTTCAACTAAGTCAACTAACATCACTAATTAAAAAAGACAGTTTAAAGCCACGATCCATTGCACCAAACACAAGAGGTCACGTCAGTTTATCTGTCGTCTCGCGCTCCCAATAGATTCTTGTGTTTTTTTTCCTGTTTTAAATGAAAGTGTTTTCAAACAAACAAAAATAGAGGAACATTCAGGTGCCATTTGTTGAAATTTATTTATAAAAGGAAGAACGACTTGCAGTAACTCTCTCTCTCACACACACACACGCACACAGAGAGAGTGTAAAGAGAACCGTACATGACTGAAAAAAGATTCAGAACACAAATATGACACACTCAATGACATTTTAAACAAAATAAAGAACATTGAAATATTTCACCCCAAAAAATGACCATTTTGGGTGAACTATTTCTTTAAAGTTATAAATTAAAAAGACTTCAAACAAACTCAATACTGAAAATAGGTGATGAACACATAGTTTGTTCTCTCATACACACACATTCACACTCTCTCACACACACACACAGAGTGTTGCTGAAAGGTTAAGACCAAGATCAATTTGCATCTTGATGCTTATCCCATAATCGCAAAACTTGGCTGTCTCTTGGCGACAGTAACCAAGGCTACAAGGTTCTCTGCTCCAGTCGATAAAAAGAGGAAAACAAACGTCACTTAAAAAGCTCTACGCTTCAAACGACAATCTGACAAATGACGACGGACAATGTGATTCGGGATCCAACATCAGGACGGCCCAGCACGGCAGTCTTACACGTGTCGTTAGTGATGTTTGGGGGCGATGCACAGATTTTAATTGTGATTTTAAAAGTGTTTTCCAGTTTATCCTATAGAGAGCTCGCCAAGCTTCCCATGCATGTGCAGGAACTTATCCTGAGTGGTTCACGCTTTTAAGAATTAGTTTCCATTCCAAAACAACTCTATTAGAAAGAAGAAAAAAAAAAAGAAACCAGAAAGCCTCAAAATCATTCGTGTGTTTAAAATCAGTCAATACTTTATCATCATACAGGTTTAATATATATATATATATATATATTTATATATTTACAGGTAAAGAGACCCTCTGAGTTGCGTGTGGAGCGTTTACGGTCACATCTGATGGACGTATTTGTGTACTGATGGCTCATTTGCAGGATGAAGCGTTTACAATTATAGTGGGGCGAATTGCGCCACGAAAAGGTCACATTACACCACAAAATCCAAAGTCTATTGTTTTTTATGCAAAATATCATGTTATATCCCAAAATCCAAAGGGAAGTGACCATTTTTAATGCAAAATGTCACATTATAGTTCGAAATCCAATGAAATGGCAATTTTTTTACACAAAATGATGTATTATACCTTTTTGTTATGAAAAAGGTAATATTATCACCCAAAATCCAAAGAGTATTTTTGAATGCAAAATGTCATGTTATACCCCAAAATCTACAGAAAAACAAACATTTTGTAATGCAAAAAATTATTTCATGTACATGGCATTTGCATGATGACAGTTTCGTGACAATTAAGCAGAATGTAACGCAAAACTGATTTTTTAATGGTTAATAATAGCCATTTAAATGTGCTCAACTGTCAAAAATGAGACAAAATATCGTAAATGTTGATTTTCTTTCAATTTTGAGGTTAATTGCGACCTGGACGTGTAATTTTACGAGTGTTTAAGCGGAGATGATCGGTAAGACAGACCTGTGAGGGCATAATCATTCTTTTTTCCTTGGATCCCATAAAAGGACACTGGATGACATCACTTCCTGTTGTTTAACAGGGACAAACTGACACCCAACAGTGATGTGAACATATAAAGTGACTCTTTAGGCTGTTTACACACAGACAGGCGTTCCACACACACACACACACACACTCCAACTAAAGAACAGGTGAGCACACCTGCTGATTAACAGGAGGGGAGGGGCTGTGGGTAGGGTCTCAGTCAGTCACAGGAGTGCATTAAGTCAAAGAGAGTGGGTGTGGTCTTGAACAGCCAATCAGAGCTGATGATTGGCTGTAAAGACAGTTAGGAGGAATGCGGAGGGCGGGGTCAAAGTAGCATGGGCGGAGTGGGAGTTCTCTGGACCAATCAGATCTGCTCTTTAAAGGCTCCCCGGGCAGCAGAGGAGGCGGCGTTAGCGGCGGCGGTTTGCACTGTTTTGTTGGCCATGACGCCAGTGGCAAACTCCTGCTGCGCCTTCTCGAAACTGGCGCCGGTGGTTCGGTACAGCGCATGAACCTGCAAATAAACATGCAAGTTTGATTCTACTAACACTTAACCTGGTTAAAATGAAGTAAAATGAGAAATGAAGCACTAAAATGTAAAACCAGTTAAAACTCCTTCAAACTGACAGAATTTCAATGTGTTTATGGTTCAGTGTTGTTTTAGTATTATTATTGTACTATTATAGTATTTATTTTAAATGATTAAACATTTTAAATGAGATTTTATTTTTATATTTTCAGTTTATTTAGCTTGGTTTTTTATTTCACTTATAATTTTATTCTTTTTAATACTTCAGCTTGTTTTATTTCAATTAGTTGCCAAAGAAACATTTCTAAACATTACTCATTTGTAATTCTAATTCACATGGACATACAAATAAACGCGTTTTACTGGAAATGACTTGTTCTATATAGGCACTTATAACAACCAACCTGGTTAAAATGAAATAACAGTAGAATTAAAGTAAACTGTTTTTTTCAATTTTCAATGTGTTTATTGTTTAGTGTTATTTTGAATTAGCTTTTATATTTATATTTATAGTATAAGCTTTAGTGTATTTGTTATGTGCTTTTATCCTTTTTATTAGTTTTTTTTATATGTAACTTTTTTTTTTTTATTTCAGTTGAAGTTATTTTAGTACTTCTTAACTTAAACTTATTTTATTTCAGTTAGTTGAATTAGCTTTTATATTTATTTTTTCAGCTTTCATTTAAATTTTAGTGGAAGTTTTAATAATTTTGTTATGTGCTTTTGTCAGTTTTATTAGTTTTTGGGCTTTTTAAAATATTTCTATTTAACTTTATTTTTTATTTCAGTTTTAGTCATTTTAGAACTTAAACTTATTTCATTTCTGTTTGTTGCCAAATCACCATTTCTAATTTTCTTTTTCTTTTTTTCAGTTTGTAGTTTTTCATTTAATGTTTATATTTTATTTCAGCTTTATTTTAATGAAGAAAAATTACTTTTAACAGTTTTTGTTTTAGATAACAACACTGTTTTGGTTAAGCTCTGAAGTCTATGTAAGTGCATTTGAGGTGAAGGACATATTATATTTATATGTTATGAATTGTTTAAGGTGAAGCACCTTTTTAAACATGATGAGAGAGATGACAGCCGACGCGGTGAAGAGGGCAGCAATCAGGATCATGATGATGCCGACGGGAATACTTGTGTTCAGCCCGGTCAGCGCTGAGATCCAGCCACTACAAACACAAACAACGGATCAGTCTTCGTAACGTTCACAATGTTACAATGTAAATGTGATGCAGGAAGGAAAACTCATGTGAAAGGGAAGGAAAGTGAAAGTGTCTTTGTCAGAAATTAACATTTTTATCAAGTGTCATTAATTGCCATCTAGATTTGATTTAAAAGGTTTATTTGCATTTTTGCCATTTATGGGAATACTTTTGTTTTTTACCCCTATAAAAATCAGCATGTCATCCATCCGAGCAAATTAAATGACAAAATTCATCATTGTGAAAAATTATCAATGACCTAAAAAATTTATTCAAATGTAGCTGCAAATAAGCCACAAAATACATTAATATAATAAACACAAACAAACCATTTTTAACAATTATCCAGTCACTATGTTTGATTAAACAGCTCTACACTGTAATAGATTTTAACATTTTTTTTCAAGTTTTGAAGCTGCTGGGAATGCTTTTTACCCACTTTTAGTGATTTTACTTGTTTCAATGCAATAAAATTAGCATTTAAGTTTAGTTACATATTCAACAATCTACAAATTTGGTGTTAGAAGCACTTAAATGCATCATTAAACAGAACAAGAATAGAAAATCAAAAAATATATTGTTTATTTGTTTATATTTTAACAAAACAGCAACCACAACTATATTGGTGTCGAGAAACAAGTGGAAAACAACTATATATAATAACTGAACTACAAATAAACAATGAAATTGTAAAAAGGTTTTAAGAGCTTATCTTTGATAAAAAAAACTATATAGTTATAAATCTTCACCCATTAAGAAAAACATACATTTAAAATATATAAATGTTAGAAAGTATTTAAAAAAAAAATAGACAGGCAACTTTTTAAATATCTAGGGCATTTTTATCACTTCCAGCAGTGTTTTTGCCTTTTGTCCGGGTTAATTTCTAATTCTGGTGTGAGTGTGTTTCCTCACCTGGCTCCCCAACCTGTAATGCCAATGGCTTGCAGCACATGGACACCAAACTGGCAAATATAGACGAAGAAGAATACAAAGAACCTAAAAGAGCTGTCACTCCTACAGAAAAAGAGAAAGAAAACAGTTATAGTCTGAGTTTCCCATAAAGGCAGTGTGTGTGTGTGTGTGTGTGTGTGTACCTGAACGCTCCATACAGAGGTCTGTACCAGCAGACAAATGAACAGGGTGTGAAGAGCATGAACCAGAGCATGGCCAGACCAAAATCCACTCCCCTCGACGCATCTACACAGAACCACGACAAACAGCCGAATATATTGGCAAACAGCGTCCCCGTGTGGACTGCAAGAGAGGAAAAGGAGAAGAGAGACAATGTAGAAACATCACTCATTTGTTATTCTTACGGAACATAATATGGGGAAAGAAATTTACTATAAAGTATTTCTTTTCAGGAAACTTTAATACGTTTTTTGCACACACCTGTTGAAACTTTGGGAAATCTTTGCAAAGATTACATATGAAAACAATGACTAAAACGGATTAAAATGTAAAAAAAAAAAAAAACTAACCAATTAACTAAAATAAATCCAAAATACATAATGTGGTTACCATTTAGCAACGTTTAACAATTTATAAAATAAAAACTAAACTGATACTAGAACAAAAATGAGAAATTTACAAGTTGTACTATGAATGTTTCATCCAAGAACCTGTTATTAATTAAAGTGCTCTAAATATTCACCGTCTGTGTTATATTAACTGAATCAAAAATATTCGGGAGCACAACTGTTTTCAACATTGATAATAACCAGAAATGTTTCTTGAGCAGCAAATCAGCATATTAGAATGATTTCTGAAGAATCATGTGACACTGAAGACTGGAGTAATGATGCTGAAAATTCAGCTTTGATCACAGGAATCAATTATATTTTACAACATATTCATATAGAAAACAGTTATTTTCAATTGCAATATTATTACACATTTTGATCAAATAAATGCAGCCTTGGTGAGCAGAAGAGACTTTCAAAATCATTAAAAAAAAATCTTACCAACCCCACAATTTTGAACAGAAGTGTATATATGACTTAATGTTAGTTCATAGTAATTAATGCAGTTAACTAATTTACCTTATTGTAAATTTCCCGATTATATTATCAATTTAAAAGTGTCAATTTAATTTTAAGTGTGGTTTACACTCAATAATTCTCAGATTCGACAGGCTAATATTATAGTTCACCGTGCATAACTTATCTTAAGAATATCTTAAGAATTTACTCTTGCTGCAAAAAAGTAATGGCCCTGCAAGTTGTACAGTGTATGTTCACTTTGAGTCATGGAGTCTGACTACATCCTCAGCAGTTTTGGTGTGGAATTTGGCAGTGTGAGTAAACACCTTCGGTTCTTTCACCACATTTACTGCACAACAGCCAAGAATGTCTTGAGTTATTCATACTAATCACATGATACCTTCATCACATGAAGCGTCTAAAATCATGTGACTGATCTCATCCAGTATGAAACGCATCAAACAGACCACCAGTTTCTCTGGGAGGCACAAACACTGCTGAAGTCTATTCATTTCATTTCATTTCCCCAGAGTCTTTACACTATTATTACACAAACCAAAAACCAGACACGCTTCCCAGACAGACACAGCTGTGTACTCAACAACACAATAACAACAGTCATGTGAATAAACACGACACTGGAAAACATGATTATTTCCAAATTGTAAATCAAGATTATTCAAGTAGGTTTTCCAAAAAAAAAAAAACATTTTAGGTTTTCTACTTCAAAATTCCACATTTCATTCAATCTGTCACTTGCCATCTCTATGTAATTTTTTTGTGAATGAATGAATGAATGAATGAATGAATGAATGAATGTGTGCCTAACAATTGCAGCATTCAAAATTAATCACTTTTTCATCTGAAAGTGAAAGTTCATGCGAGTAAAATGAATGAATATTACTCTAAAAAGATGTTCTGATGTAGTTCGAAATAAATAGGTAGGTTTCATAAATTTGGATTGTTTTTGAGAAATTATGAGTTATATATTTAAAGGAATGTAATTAAATTCCATTCATTCCAATGGGGTTAATATTGGTAATTGTCAAATAATATATTCTTATTTTTATTACTTATCTTTTTTATGTGGTTCATGTGTAATTTTAAATTTCAAAGAATTTCTCAACTTTTTAATTAATAAAAAAGGGGTAAATGCAACAATAATATGGCAACATTCAAAACTTAAACTTATATGGCTTATAAACTTATTTAGTTTAAAAACATTAAGTCTCTTTTTTCAATAATTTTTCAGGTTCAAACGGACCTAGAAGATGAAAATATGAGGATTACACTGACTTACTCTACAGTTTTATAGCATTTCTTTCAAATAAGTGAATTTACAATGTTAGGCAAGGTTTCTAATGTATTATTTCATGGTTTCTAATTTAGCATTTAGTATGAACATTTTCCTCCTTTGTCTGACCTACAGTATAGAATTAAACCGACTGTATTTGTTACTGTACCTTTAAGACTCATACTACATATGTAAATGACCTCTGTTGTGATTGGCTTGCCTTCACAGGCATTATGTTTGATTACTGTTTTTGGACAGATGGAATTATGGGATTGGTCAAGAGTTACTCACACATCCACAGATAGTACATGATCTTGACGGTTTTCTGGTACTCCACAGGGATGTCTACTGATATGTCATGATAGAAACACGGACCCACCGGAAACTTCTCTGGAAGGGGCGGCCAGTTGTTTTTCCTCCCTTAGAAACAAGAAGGAAACAGGAAAATCAATTAAAAGTGGAAAGAAAGAGGTGGATGACGCAATAGGTGCATGATGACAAAAGGTGGTAAACTGGGGTACAGAACTAGGAAACAGAACAGTAATTGTTTTTCCTCTCCTCCTGGTGCACAAAGACAGTAAATCACACTAAATCTAAAGTTGATTGTGTGAGATGACAAGCGTGATACTGTCTCAACCACAGAATGAATGTCAACAGATCGGCTGATGCATATTGCATACAAAAACGGCTACAACTGCCTGAAATTTCAATTCATCATTGTCATGAAGAATTTATTTCAGTTCTCATTCACAATTTCATAATATATGTATATAATTTTACATATTAATCAAAAAAAGTGTAGGCTGAAGCCTTCTTATTTTACCTACTCTTTTTTTATAAGCAGCATCACTTCCACTACTAAATTTAAGCAATGATATAAATTCAAATAAATTTTAGATCTTTATATATAAATGAAACTACCGACTTTCTGAGCAATCATGAGTTATAAATTCAAAGGAACTGAATTAAATTCTATTCATTCCAAAGAAAGAGTTAATATGAGTAATTCTCACATTATGTGTTCTTACAAATGTCATACAATACATTCAAATAGCATTCCTGATCTATATGTAGCATGCTTTTTTGTGGTTCATGTGTAATTTCAAATTTCAAAGAATTTCTGATTTTTTTTTTAATTAATCAAAATGGGTAACCGCTACCTTTTTTCATAATAAGCATCACTAAATTTAATTAATACAAAAAAATTTATAGCCTTTTAACCAAAACTGAAAAATCACACCTTTTATTGATTAATACATTTTTTAACAAATTCTTCAATTCTTAATTTTGAGTTATATATTTGATTATCACCGTATTTTTTAAACTCCTTTTTAATTTGCAAAAATACCCATTTCTTATTCCTTGTCACAGTTTCAGTTTTTCCACTGTTTATGACTTCAAAAATATCAATTACATACAGTTTTTTTCAAATTATATATGCATCAGCTTTAATGCACTTATCAAAAAACAAAAGCAGTCAAATGTTAAAAGTTTCAGTTTTAGTGACAAAAAAGTATTCAAAATTATGATTTAACTTACAATCTGCAAAGTAGTGGAAAAAGTGGAAATCAGGATTAGGCATAAAATAATGTCATGCACGTGAAAATGGGCTGAGAATTGAACAAATCGATGTAATCTGGCTCAGATTCAGACAGGAGTCATGACCTTGTGGTGTTCTTCTGCTGATTAAGGGAGAATACAAGACTATTTGATCTTACAAATGGTCATCAAAAGCAAAAATGCTACAAAATGCATCCTATTTTATGCTAAAGTTTGATGTGTTTGAGCAAAACAGGCAATATTTTGGAACCAGCACCTTAAAATGAGTAAGAAACACATTGGATTTCATTTACCAAATATGATGCATGGTGATGTAATTTGTGCACTTTATGAGTTTTCTGCACAATTTTGGTCAGAATAAGCTGCATTGTGGATGGGATTTCATGCTGAAGTCTTAATAAATGAGACTAACCTGTTCCATTTGTTGTGTAAAAGTACCTAACAGTGGTAGGTGACTTGACATGTCAGTAACTTCCTGTCTGAGTGGGCGGTTTCTGAATAAGCCAGAATAAGCGATGCAGCATAGACAGGCTTGACGCGAGGATAATAACTCACCTCCTGATGCGCTGAGAGACTGCATCTCCCTCTCCCTGCGGTCCAGCTCAGCGGCTTTCCTCTCCAGCTCCTCCTGTCTCCTCAATAACTCCGCCTGGGCTCGCGCCTGATCCTACACGCACAGACACAAGGCGGTTATGAACACAAAGTAATTCTGCTTACAGGCACAACAGAACATAACTTTAGGAGAGTCAACATCCAAACACACCAAAGGCATTTTCTGGAGACACAGCTGTCAAAACCAATCACAAACAGATCTGAAACTCAGACCCGTGAGGGCCGATCACTGTCTGACTGACAATGCAAGTCTTGTCTCGTTTATTCACTGCATACCTTATCTGGCGTGTCGTTATACACTATAAATTTGAATATGACTACCAATATGATAACTGATTATGCTTATGTAAGGCTTATGTATGAGTATGTAAAGCTATACTACCATTCAAGACATCTCTTCTGCTCACCAAGGCGACATTTATTTGCTCAAAAACACAGTAAATCAGTAATATTGTGAAATAATAACTGTTTTCTATGTGAATATTGTAAAATGTAATTTATTCCTGTGATGCAAAGCAGAATTTTCAGCATCATTACTCCAGTCTTCAGTGTCACATGATCCATCAGAAATCATTCTAATATGCTGATTTGCTGCTCAAGAAACATATCTGATTATTATTATGTTGAAAACTTGTGCTGCTTCATATATGTGGAAACTGAGATACATTTTATTTTTCAGGATTCTTTGATGAACGGAAAGTTCAAAAGAACAGCATTTATTTGAAATAGAAATCTTCTGTAACATTATAATTGTCTTTACTGTCACTTTTAATTAAATGCATCCTTGCTAAATAAAAAGCATTAATTTCTTTAAAAACAAAACTTTTCAACAGTAGTGTCTTAAGTGTACATACGCACAAGAATATACTAGATGATTTTAGTACAAAGTCAATACTAAATAAAAAAAAATGACACGTGTGTGTGTGTATATATATATATATATATATATATATATATATATATATATATATATATATATATATATATATAAAATTTGTATAATATAAATTCATATATAATATAATAACAATATACAGTATCTGAGTACACCCCTCACATTTCAGCAAAAATTTTAGTATATCTTCTCAAGGGACAATACTACACAAATGAAACTTGGATATATTTTAGAGTAGTCAATGTGCAGCTTGTATAGAAGTACAAATTTACTGTCCTCTTAAATATAACTCAACATATAGTCATTATTGTCCAAATAACTGGCAACAAAAATGAGTACACCCTAAGTGAACATGTCAAAACTGTGTCCAAAGTGTCAATATTTTGCAGGGGCACCATTGTTATCTAGCACTGCCTTAATCCTCCTGGGCTTGGAATTGACCAGAGCTGCACAGTTTGTTGCTGGCATCCTCTTCCACTCCTCCATAATGACATCACAGAGCTGTTGGATGTTCACTCCATCACCTTCACCTTCAGCTTCATCAGCAAGACAGTTGTCATCTTGGCGGTGTGTTTGGGGTCGTTATTATGTTGGAAAACTGCCGTTCAGCCCAGTTTCTGATGGGAGGGCATCATCTTCTGCTTCAGAATGTCACAGTACATGTTGGCATCCATGTTTCCCTCAATGAACCGCAGCTCCCCAGTACCAGCAGCACTCATGCAGCCCCAGACCATGATGCTACCACCACCATGCTTGACTGCAGGCAATGCACAATTTTCTTGATACTCCTCACCAGGCCGTCACCACACATGCTGGACACCATCTGAGCCAAACAAGTTTATCTTAGCCTCATCAGACCACAGGACATGGTTCCAGTAATTCATGCTCTTGGACAGGTTGTCTTCAGCAGACTGTTTGCAGGCTTTTTTGTGAGCCAGCTTCAGAAGAGGCTTCCTTCTGGGGCGACGGCCATGCAAACCGACTTGTTGCATGGCCACTTCTGCAACCTCTAAAGCAATGCTGGCAGCACTCATGCGTATGTTTTTTGAAGCCAGCTTCTGCACCTGACGCACACCACGAGGACTCAACTTCTTTGATCAACCCTTGCGAGGCCTGTTCCGAGTGAAACGCGTCTTGGAAAACCTCTGTATGACCCTGACCACTGTACTGTAACTCAGTTTCAGGGTGTTACCGAACTTCTTATAGCCTAGGCCATCTTTGTGGAGAGCAACAATTCTAATTCTCAAATCCTCAGAGAGTTCTTTGCCATGAGGTGCCATGTTGAAAATCCAGAGGTCAGTATGAGAGAACTGTACTCAAAGCACCAAATTTTAACTGCTCTAAAACAAGATACACAAATTTGTACAGTCCTGTCAAGCAGACAAAAACATGATGAATAGGACATGTGGCTTTGCATGGTTAAACGACGTATAGCTGTTTTCACGTAGGGTGTACTCACTTTTGTTGCCAGCTTTTTTGACAATAATGGCCGTATGTTGAGTTATTTTCAGAGGACAGTAAATCTGTACTGCTATACAAGTTGCACATTGACTACTCTAAAATATATCCAAGTTTCATTTCTATAGAATTGTCCCTTAAAAATATATACTAAAATGATTGCCGAAATGTGAGGGGTGTACTCACTTTTGTGAGATACTGTAACATAACATAATATAACATAATATAACAATATATCAAACAAGAAAATCAGTTTTCTTTTTTTAAATGACTAGTTGAATGAATGGACTTTTTTTTTTTTAAATGACTAGTTTTGTTTGGTTAATAAATAAAGAACTATACTATAGAATAAATAATTACATTATTTACTATACTCATATAGAACATAATATAATATAATATAATATAATATAATATAATATAATATAATACTGTATATTGATTGAACAAGAGAAAACTGCTCAGTTTTTTATTACTTTGATGAAAATGCAATGTTTACTTAGATGTGCAATACTTAAAAGCTTCATGCCATAGTTTTAATATATATTCTTTTAAATTAATATTTAATAAAATATTAAATATTGATATAAATTAATTCAATATGAATATATAGGTATTTAGCGCATATCTGCTCAGTACAATAACACACTACAACATCATATTCACTATTATCTTAAAAAAACAAACAAAAAAAAAAAAAAAAAACAGTAAAACATATTACCAAATAAAATCAACAGTCATGATATAAAAACAGCCAGCGTCAGAAACAAGCTCTTCTATAAAAGCACAATCGCTGAATCCAAGTGATGAAATCTAAAAGTTAATCCGTCACTCACCTTTAAGGATTACTTTATAGAGTTGAATACAATATTGCAGGTAAGGAACTAAACTGCTGGTGAGATCAGCTTGACTTTTAGCTGGTCATAAATATGAACGCTATACAGTGACAGAGAACTTTCCAAACTTTTACTTCCATAAACTGAACTGGTTGTAGTGTAAATACTGTGTGGGATGTGAGAGCTTATTGTTTGCAAATATTGTTTGCATCCTGTTTAGCAAACACACACACAGTAGAGTTTGAAAATGAGTTTTTAAGTCCCGACCGCACTGGACCTCATAGCAGCAACACATCCTGCACTCATTACAGCAGCGTCCCAGTTATGACAGATTATAATTTTAAGAATCACTCTTATCTAAGCCAATCGGTTGACGCATTCTGCCCTTGTTTCTGGGTCATTTTAAGGTCTCAGAAATCTCCAGCTTACCCTGAAGGCAGCATCATGTGACAAGCACGGCTTAATAAAGTCAGTGGGCAACAAGTCCTTTAACCAAGCCTTCTGTTGTCACCCTGAGGCTCAACTCCTCTCTGCTGCTACTACAAACTAAAGACTACGGCGACAGACCCTGAGCTAAACAACAACAGCTTCAGATTCAGCCTCCTCCTAAGGATCTGGATCACCTTGTTGTGTCCTAACTCAAAGCATCTGACGTCATGCGTGGAGCCCGAGCAAGTGAGTCATCTGACGCACACCCAAAGTGTGCCTGTGTGTCCATATGTGTGGAGCGAGGTGTCCCTGTCCCTCAGGCGTGCTGAATTATACAGTATAACCCACTCGTGAGCAGACCGGCTCGCAGCTCTTGCCTGCTGGCTGCTTCTGTTGTCCTACTGAGGATATTTCTGTAAAATCAAGGAGGATTTTCCATGCCGAACACCCTCTGACATCAACGTTTGCATCAGGGATTGTGCTTCACACGGACCCAAACGGGGGTTTAAGGTTTCAGAAAGTCCTTCTGAAGGAACTTTATGCAGTCAATTAACACATAAAATAATTTAGACTCGTCCCTCAGTGAGTGTAAATGAACAGGAAACACATTTAGAGTGCCCAGTAGTCTTCTTTAATATAACCACCACCACCGCAACTAGGGCTGCATGATTAATTGGAATAAAACTGAAACTGTGATATGGCTTAGTGTGATTATCAAATTGCAAAGGCTGCAATACATCTAAAAAAATATGTGCTGAGTGTTTCAGAGTGAAACATGGCACTGTGTTCATTTACACATGAGCAGCTCATCAGCTTGCACTGAATACTGGCTGTTGTCAACAAAAGAGGAGCTTTACGGGCTCACCACAGATTTTCACCAAAATAAAAGTTTGTTGGTTTGATATTTAAAAATGCCCTAAATACTAGTATTGTAATTTTACAGATTGTACTATGAAATAAATTACATTATTATTTTTCTTGAATAATCATTTTTTTATTTTACAGTTATTATTTATTATATTTGTATTATTTTCTGTTATTAATATATTACTATTAATAATAATAATAATAATAATAATAATAATACAATTACAGCTGTATTGATATATAAACACAAAATTCTTGACCAAATCAATGCAGCCCTAATAACAAGCAGAAAAAGAAAAAAACTTTTTAATAATACATCAAGAAAAAAAAAAAAACACATTTTTTCCCTTAATCATGCAGCGCTAGCCAAACCATTGTAATATTAGAAAGGAACATGATGCAACCGTCTATAAAGCACTGCTCATCCCCTGAGAGCATTAGTGCCATGTCAAAAGAACAATTTAGACAACTTTTACAAGAGCAACTTTTTCTACTTTTTGGCTGCTATACTTCCATTTTAAGTGAACTGAATACAGAATAAAAATAAAGTGAGGTGCATGTACCTGTGTCTGCTGAGGTTGAGTGTAAGCTGGCGGTTCTTCGGTGGGTTTCATGATGGCCGGCTGTGTGTTGGCCGTGGGCGGGACTGATTTAGGGGCGGAGCCTGGTGGGACCTATAATGCCACAAAATAAAATGTGAGACACTGTAGTCCAAAACACCACACGCTTCCACCTTATGTGCAACATAATACCAACATAACATCTTTTCCTTTCATTCATAAATCCAGACTGACTGAATGTGTCAGTGTTTTGAATCCTGTGGATCATTTAGAAATTAAGCAATTCATGTGCACAATTAAGGCAAGGGAAAAATGTATTATAAAAGCGTTCAGTCAGATGACTGGCAATCTGACGGGTTTGTACTGTAAGTGTGGGCTGTTCTGGGCAGCGAGCCCTACACTGGTACAGCTTCACTAGTTATACCACACTGTGAATGATGTTATTTGTTGGTACTGTATCTATGCTGTTTGTTTCCTTGCCTGCATTTCTCTCTTGTTCAGAAAAAACATACTACTCAAACTAAGTCAGAATGTTTACAGCGCACTTTATTCACACATTTGGATGACCTACAACATTTGGCAAAATGTGCAGTATAAAACAGAGCACACGGCATGAAATACTGTATCCCACAATGCAATGTACTCGAATTGACCTTCCATTCCATCAGCTGCAATCTCATAGTTATATTGCATGCAAAAAATTCAAGATATTTTCATTAAAAAAACTGGATTGAATCAGCTGTATTTATTTCTGACATTTATATGAAATTATCTGAAATCTTTATTGTTGTATAATGCACTATTCTCAAATTGTAGGTAGTATTTTTATGTAACAGTGTTATTACAGTTAACTAAAACCATAAAACATTTGTTACTTGAAATATAATAAAATAAAACTAATTTCCGACATTTCTAATTTTTAGTTACTTTAACTTAAAATAATAAATACTATATTTTAAAGTATCATAATAATAAAATCAAAAACACAAATTATAATTAAAGAAAGTTTAAAAATAAAAACTTTAAAATATTAATAAATATTATAATAGTATCTCAATAGTACCAAAAAAACACTGGTATGTAAAAAGCATTTCTAAACACAGACGGCCAGCCTCCCGCTCGCTCTTTTCTTAGAGTGTGTTGGCGGATGGTATTTTCGAGCCGTTCTAATTATTATTGTCCTTAAGAAACCTGTACACTTGTTCATTTTGTACATTTACAGCATCTCATATAAGAGTGAGTTTGTCTCTGTCCTGGGCGTCTCACCGGCTTTGTATCTGTGAAAGGGTTATACTCCTCCAGGCCAGGTGGGGCAGTCCGTGTTACTTGTGTCACTGATGGATCCTGCAAAAAACACAGAGGGAGAAAACTGCATGTAAGTATTTGACTGTTCAGGATATTTCACCTATTTTTTTACACAATTTCCACACTCCTGTATAAATGTATTCAGTTTACTTGTTTGCTTTTACTAACAAAGCAAACATGAGACGAAGACGACAACACATCAGCATCATCAAACACTTTAAACATTATTAAACACATGAAACTGTTACTATATCAACATGCAATATTATTGACAAAAAACAAGACTAAAACGTACTTTAAAACATTATCTATTTCCAAAATCTCTCTATATTTTCTTCAACAAAAAAAGAAAAATATAGACCTCTTCAGGGTTAAAAAGATACATTAAAATGTGTAATAACCGTATAGATTTTAGAAAGAGAAAGAGAGTGTTTTAAGACCCTCAAAATGCAAATCTTTTTCCCTTTTTTTACAATACTTTTTTTGAGACATGACAGTTTAAATAAAGAAATAAATAATTAGACAAAGGGTATGTACAGAGTAGACCATATAGCACTTCTATTTTTTTTTGGTGTAGTTCATGTGGAATTTTAAATTTCAGAAGTTGCTGTTCAGATACAGCATGGTTTTATTAGAAAAAAATATTATGTTTTGACTGATTCTTGAAAAAAAAACAAAAAAAAAAACTGGCAGACTAGCACTATTTTGTCAACATGACTTTAACAACAGAGAGACTGATTAAAAAAAAACCCTGAGTAAATTCAGCCAATCAGAGCAGAGCTAACTAGACCAACAAAGCGATTCCCGGTTTTGCATGTGAAATACATCAGACATTTAGTGCGCTGATTGGGGGTGGGTTTACGGTCTAGAAGAGACGGATCTACTTGTTATGCATTTTCTTGCATATTTATGCAATTGCTCAGAGCTCCTGTAAACCAAAACAAATTCTTTGTGTGTGTGTGATTGCACTTAGCAAATAAAGCTTCTTCTGATGTTTGATTTGGCTTTATGGAACTGAACAGTGTATACAGTAGATAAAAATACTTTTATATCCATAACTGTACAGTTTGTGTTGCATGTGTGCAAAACTTGTGTGTGCATGTCCTCATCTTATTTACACACATGCTGAAACTAAACTGCACAAACAAGGTATTCAGAAATCATTATGATTATGACATAACATTTGCAACATGGTTTGACAACAAACAGCTTAACTGCTGCAGTAAAACAACCATAAACTAAGATCTAAACGGCGCTAAAACTCAAACTTTCCCCTCACATGCTGCTGATAGAGGCACGGTTATCAGGATTCAGGACTAATGTCACACACTAATGTCGGAGAACTCCGAGAACTCCGGAGCGAGCCAAACTAATCCTGACGCCCAGTGCTGAGTCGGCATCAGATTAAAAGCACAGAAAAACAGAGAGAATACAAACACACATTATGTCACGCTACGCTGAGGAAATACTACACATTCTGTCCTCCAGTTTCCACAGCCCACAACATCAGGAATATCAGAAGGAAGCTGTAATTTTCTCCTGCCTGATTCCAGTAATTTACACAGAGCAAAAGCTATAAATAGATGAGGGGAAGAGATCAACCCTGGGTTCAGAGCAAAGATTACAACCAATATGGCCTCTTTATGACCAATACAACACCAATTATAGCAACATTTTAAGTTCTGAATATTGATTATCAGACATATTATTATTATTAGATTTATTTCTATTATTATTATTAAAATTGTTTTTATTTATTCTTTAACCAATAGACTACAACAATAAAAACACACATATATTATTATAATTAATAATAATAATAATAATAATAATAATTTCAGCAGCAACAATAATAATAATACATATATAAATAAATAAAAATTATTTAAATTATTAATTAAAATACTTTTTAATATATTTTTTAAATATATATTTGCATGGAAAATTATTCTATTTGTTGTTATTATTATGATTATAAATAATAACATAATATCCTAATACATATTTAATTATTTTATTTATATATTTTAAATTCTGGATATTGGTTACCAGCCATTTTATTATTATTATTATTATTATTATTACTATAGTAGCAATATTTCTGCATAGTCTGCATATTAATCAATAAACAGACAGAATACCAACACACTCTTTTATTGCTGCAACAATAAAAACATGCATTGTTATTATTATAAATAATGATCATTTGGCAGGTATTGCCAGTATACAGTAGAACACACAATGTGAAATACTGTACCACACAATGCAATGCACCTGACTTGACCCGACTTCAGTGTGACGAATGAACCGGAATCTCCTTCTGATGCAGTGCTCGGCCCGGCAAATGTTAAGTCATCACTGGATGAAAAATCCTGTATGCCTCTCACTATATTCATTCAGACTTATACGGTTTCAAACATTTATCCTTTCATAGCCTACTACTTTTTACATTAGGCAGTTCTGATGCACACTAGTATTAATTCCAAACACACAGCAGGAAAGATCCTTTATTAAACTCCTGTGTTTCTGGATAAAGATAGTTGACTATTCCCTCACTGACTGAACCAGAGGTTCATTTAACACACAAGGTCCAAAGAACGTTAACTACAACACCACACACACACACACACACACACACACACACACAAAACCATCCCTTGTTTCCATAGCAGCCCCAGTATGCAGCACTCAGGTCCTGAGGCGGATCTGTTTTGTATGGCTGGTGGACTGTCAGGACTCCAGAGCCATGAATATTTCAGTCTGTATAACAATGAATGTTTCATGGGATAATCGCACACACATACACATTTGTACTAGCAGGAAGACACTGTCTATGTCTTCAGTATTGCTATCATATACACACTGTGAGGCAGTGATGTCTGATGTCACATTCACTGTGATCACCTGAAATGGACACATGTCTGTATCTCCTAGTGAACCTAGTGAACTGCCTACCTAGAAAGCATTTTTAGGCATTATAGGTGTGTCTAAACATTCAGAAGCACACAAGAATATTATCTAGGTAAGCAGCACACTAACGCTTTATCTCAATTTGCATAGTTCACCCAAAAATTTAAATTTGCTGAAAATGTACTCACCTTTAGTCCAGTAGTGGATGAATGGGTGCCGTCAGAATGAGAGTCAAAACAGCTGATAAAAACATCACAATAATCCACAAGTAATCCGCACCACTCCAGTTCATCAGTTAACATCTTGTGAAGTGAAAAACTGTGTTTTTGTAAGAAACAATCTGTTGCTTCCAGCTAAAATATAAGTTCTCTATTCTTAATATTGTTTTCTAACGTGAACATGTTGTCTGCTCTGAATCAGGAGAGAAATCTGCACAGATCACACAGTTTACAAGGCAAAACAGACCAAAGCAGCTCTAAACAAATATGTGTGTGGATTTTGATGTAAGAGGACAACAGGAGATGGACTTTTTCACAGGAGGAAGTGTTATTATGCATTATGGACATTATGGTATTTTAGCAGTGATCTGATGTTAAAACGTTTTAATGATGGATTAATTTCTTACAAAATCTTACAGCTTTTGGTTTCACAAGATGTTAACTGATGGACTGGAGTGGTGTGGATTATTGTGATGTATTTATCAGCTGTTTGGACTCTCATTCTGACGGCACCCATTCACTGCAGAGGATCCATTGGTGAGCAAGTGATGGAATGCTACATTTCTCAAAATCTGATGAAGAAACAAACTCATCTACATATTGGATGACCTGAGGATGAGCACATTTTCAGCAACGTTTCATTTTGGGTGAACTACTCCTTTAAGTGTGAGCCACTTGTTTACCTGAGTGTATGATACATGAACCTGATACATGTAACCCAAACTGCGAAGATAAAGTACAGAAACAACCATTTACATCACACATGTGACCCTGGACCACAAAACCAGTCTTAAGTCGCTGGGGTATATTTTTAGCAATAGCCAAAAATACATTGTATGGGTCAAAATTATCAATTTTTCTTTTATGTCAAATATCATTAGGATATTAAGTAAAGATCATGTTCCATGAAGATAGTTTGTAAATTTCTAACCGTAAATATATCAAAACTTCATTTTTGATTAGTAATATGCATTGCTAAGAACTTGAACAACTTTAAAGGCGATTTTCTCAATATTTAGATTTTTTTGCACCCTCAGATTTCAGATTTTCAAATAGTTGTATCTCGTCCAAATATTGTCCGATCCTAACAAAGCATACATCAATGGAAAGCTTATTTATTCAGCTTTCAGATGATGTATAAATCTCAATTTCGAAAAATTGACACTTAAGACTGGTTTTGTGGTCCAGGGTCACATATGTCCTTGTGAATTACTCTATATCGGGGCTGCTCGCATTCGGTGACCCGATTCTAAAGCGGGAAACTCAACACCAGCAGCGCATTTGGGTTTGACCTCCTTAAGCGCTGCATTTCTTCATGACTACAGATGATTTCAGGATGTACACAGAGGCTCGACAAGCACAGCAATCGAGTATTCACAGAATGAAAGCTTATTTTAGACAGTAACAAGATTAGCGTTGAATGCAGCTTAGATAAAAACAGTGCAAATCAGATCAACGCAAACATAACTGCTGCAAACTTTCCCAAGCACATGCAAAACAAACTCAAGCGTAAGGCTGGTGTGACACATCTGCGGTTAATGCAGAGAAGATTGTCTACACGCAGGTTTATTTGTCTTGCAGAGGCCATCTGAACAATGAGTGTGCTATGAGTGTTCACATTTAAGGCCAAATGTTTCAGAAGAGACAGACAAAAGGATGCAGTTTTGTGTGGGCTAGAAGACAAAAGAAACCTAAAATGTCACCTTACAGATATGCAAGTGAAACTTACAAGACCGCAAGTAAGTGAAAAAGTAAAGCACACTTTAAAACAGGGGTTACTTAAAAGTGCTTTACAAAAAACATACAAGATAAAAAAAAATGATTATTAAGAAATGATAAATACGAAACCAATATGACAAAGATAAGTTAATAGTAAAAAGAAAATATGAGAATAAAACAGAACCCATGGTATCTGGGACTATAGTATGCAGATTAGTATGCAGCTTCTTGCTCCTCTGTCTATGTAGCAGGTAAAAATATATTTCAGAAATATCTGTGTCCAAGTATCATTGAAAGCAAAATGCAGGAAAAAAAATCTAACCACCCACTCTTTCTGACAAGAAAGTGACAAAACATCTTGTAGCAGAGACACAACAGCTCTGGTCCAAAACCTAGTAAGCTCCCTACCTGAACAGCATTTTAAGGCATCGTATAATAATAATAATAATAATAATAATAATAATAATAATAATAATAATAATAATTCGTTACATTTATATAGCGCTTTTCTGGGTACTCAAAGTGCTTTACATAGAAGGGGGGAATCTCCTCAACCACCACCAGTGTGCAGCATCCACCTGGATGATGTGACGGCAGCCATATTGGGCCAGAACGCCTAGGGCTGTGACGGTCGCCGTGACAACCGCGTCACCGCGATGGTCGGTTGTCACCGCGGTTGTCTATTGGCACCGGCGGTAGTGCACATGACGTCACACACTATATAACAAGCAAAGTTTTGTATACAAATGTAATAATATTACAGTTGCTAATTATTTTATTTAGACTATAAGTCTATGCTAATTCACAAATTACCTCAAACGCCATACACAGTGTTTCCTTTAGATTGGCAGGTTTGAGCGCAGGAAAATACCAGTTATTCTGCATTCAGCAAATTTACTTCGTGTTGAGCGATGGACCTTGTTGGGAAACCAAATTCTACATCGCCGATCTGGAATCATTTCCATTCATGTCACCCATCCGCATTTGTACAAGTGTCTTCAAGTTCACATGATCGCAAACGCCCGGCTGGTCAGGTTTGTATTGGTGAGGCTTTCTCCAAACTAGCCAAATACAAACGAGACAGCGATAAATGTAAGATGCTACCAAGAAATGTGGCAGCATACGCCGCGATTCCTATTCCACACAGAGAGCGTGTGCAGACGAGGACTTAACGTGCACGCTTGCTTGGTGGCGGAACAGAACCGTGTCTAAAACGGACGAGACCGGTGTCACGCTGCGTCGCAACCTACAGTCTGGTCGCAACACAACAAGTTGAGTGTCTACACAGGACATTTGAACTTTGTGTCAGTACGTCATAAACAGGACGAAGCAGTTTACTGTGGGGATTTGTCGTGTCATGTCGCGCAGCATCCAATATACAACACATCACGACTGATTATAATGGGTATTTTGTCGTGTCTTGTCGCGCCGCTCGTGTCCGGTTGACAGGGTGTATTTAACTTTTTTTATTTATTTTTTTTATTTAAGGCTATTTTCCTATTTGACTATTATTTGTTTGATATTTATTTTAGTGTTTTGCAGGCTGCGAGTTCACTGACGGAAGTGCTAAAATAAACACGCACGTTTGTTAATAGATGATCGAGCCTCATTTATTTGTTGCGTTTCAAAATTATATATATATGATCATTTTTGAATTTGAATATTATATATAATTTTTATGTATAAATATAGGCTAATTAATATCATACCACCGCACCACCAGTGGTAGTTGGTCCATTACCACCGTGGTGGTAAAATTCTGCCACCGTCACAGCCTTAAGAACGCCCACCACACACCAGCTTACTGGTGGAGAGGAGACATTGATTTACATTACAAGCAGTGTATGGGGATGATTAGGAGGCCATGATGGTCAGAGGCCAATGGGCACCGGGGTTACACCCCTACTCTTTTTCAAAGGACATACAGATTTTTAATGACCACAGAGAGTCAGGACCTCGGTTTAACGTCTCATCCGAAGGACGGTGCTTTTTACAGTATAGTGTCCCCATCACTATACTGGGGCATTAGGACCCACACAGACCACAGGGTGAGCACCCCCTGCTGGCCTCACTAACACCTCTTCCAGCAGCAACCTAGTTTTTCCCAGGAGGTCTCCCATCCAGGTACTGACCAGACTCAACCCTGCTTAGCTTCAGTGGGCAACCAGTCTTGGGCTGCAGGGTGATATGGCTGCTGGCTATATAAACATTATATAAACAATGTTTCAGCTAAGTTCAAAATAAATATAAACAAAAAAATAGACATTAAACATACATTTATAGCATTTGCTGTGTATTTATTTATGTTTTTTATTTCTTATGTAAATTTTATGATTATTATTTAACCAATGTGTGTGTTGTGTGTGTATTTGTAGTATTTCATGTATTTTTTTAGGTTTTGTTTGTAGTTTTTGTTATTTTTCATTTCTTATGTACATTTCATGATTATTTAATCACTTTTGTTTTAATATAAAAAAAGTATGTGTACAGTATTTGCTGTGCATTTTATTTATTATTTTTGCTACTTTTCAATTCTTATCCACACTTTTTGATTATTTAATCACCTTTTATTTGAATATAAAGTATACAAACACGCACATATATCTGACGTACATTTTATTTATTTTCATTATGTATTTTACATTTATTGTTTTTATTTCTTATGCATCTTTTGTGAATATATTTATTCACTTTTATTTTTTAATCACTTTGTGTATGAAATGTTATTAAGTATAAGACTCGTCTTTTCCTTATCAATCCTGTATGGCACACTATGTTTGCTGCCGTTCCAAATCAGTCACTTTTGAGGCTTCACTGCAGTTCTGATGCTGCCTTAGAATACAGCTGACTAGGTTTTGGACCAGAGCTAAAGTGTCACTCAAAGACAGACAGTCATTCTGAGAAATCAGAAGATCTGAATGGAAACTAACGAAATTCTCATTCAGTGAAATCATCTCTGAGTCCCATGACAGTAACGTTCCACTGGCGAAGACAGGAGTGACTCAGAGAGAAACTAAAATAACACCACTCTGTTCTTAGTCACCGCTCCCTCAACAAACAGTGTGAATGAAGGCAAACACACACGGTGACGGCGGCTCACTGTAATAGGTTCCCCTGCATCTGCAGAGCGGCCCACGTCTCCAGAAAACATCCATAATCAGATCATTAGTTTTCTCTCTCTTCTCATGTTATCATTACTCTCTCAGAGTGACGGATAGAATCAGACGGACCTCATTTAGACAGCCTTCTTACTGCTGTGACACACACACATACACAGACTAGTTTTATGAGTTTGACAGCTGCTGCATTATGAAATCACTGTAATAAGGTAAAACGTGCTCAGTCAGGGCCAAATGCATGCGTGCATTCAGTTAGTCTCTCTCACACACACACGCAGTGGTTCTGCAACATCCTGCAGCACACCTTCTTGTTGACGAGGCAGCATCATTTCAGACTGTTTCAGCACAACATGAGAATCGTTTCTTCCAGGATCTCATCCAGGATAAAGACTGTTTGCTCTGTGGTTTCATTTAGGAACTGCCTTATAGTCAGAAATGTTTAACAATGATTGCCAGACTCTAGTGAGGAATGACTCATCCTCCAAACTCAAAGCATTTGTCTTTTCTGGAGAAGTTAACAAATAAAAATTGTCATTTAGCACACACACGTTATTTCAGACCTGCATGTCATTATTCACTCATAATCCACCCCCTGTGAGGTGAAATGATTCACTGAAAAGATCTGATTCAAAAGAAAGCTTTGTTCAAGAATCAGACATATTTTCTTCTCTCATTTAAGGTGTTTTTTAAATGTTTTGATTCAATTTCAGTTTTCTTACACAAATATCACTTTTAAAAAAATGTAGTGTAAGATTTTAGAAACAATTTTCAGAAATTTCTAGTAAATTTACAATTACAAAGAACAAATTAGCACATTGAATTAAACATTACATTTTGAAGTAGAAAGACTTAAAGGGGTCATATGATGGTGCTAAAAAGAACATTCTTATGTGTATTTGGTGTAATGCAATGTGTTTACGTGGTTTAAAGTAAAAAAAAAAAAAAAACATTATTTTCCACATATTTTACATTATTTTATCTCCTCTAAGCCCCGCCTTTCTGAAACGGGTCGAATTTTACAAAGCTCATCGGTGTGAAACAGCGAGGCGTGCTCTGATTGGCCAGCGATCCAGTGCGTTGTGATTGGCCGAATACCTCAAGCGTGTGATGGAAATGTTACGCCCCTTACCATAATATGATGCTGCGTCCCCACGATGACACAAAAACATTAAAAGCCATTTCATACAAGGCATTTGTTGCATCAAGTGGGGACATAATTACTAATTATAATGACTTATACTGTCTTTTTACGCGTCGCATCGCGTGGTCTAAAAGGGTTGTCCCTATCCTCTTAATGATTAATGGGTGTGTTTTGGGTATAATGTGCAATAAACCAGAGTCTCATCTCCCATTCCCTTTAAGAGCCAGTTGCACTCGCGCCATGGCGGATTCGCTATTTACACGGCGGACTTTGTAAGTGCATAGACTGAACGTATCTCCAGAGAGGAATGATAACTGCATCAGGCTGAAAATTGGAAAAAACACAAAAAAACCGCATTGTGCCAGGTGTATGATAGGGCCCAAAATGTAGGGGAGGGACATGGTTCAATTCATCGGTGGTTAACTGGATGGAGGCAGATATGAATGCAACCTTGCAGTCGAATGTAAGAAAGAGGTGGAGATTACGCAGATAAAATTATTGCAGAAATCTGGCATACGTCACCAGTGTGCATAAAAAAAAATTAGTAAAAAGAAAAGAAAAGAAAAAAGAAAAGAAAAAAAGAAAAGAGAAATCACAATGAGATCAAAAACATACAGACTGAATTTTAATTTCATGAGAGGCTATACTATATATTATAGTCAGTCACAATTACTTCATTATAGAAAGAATATAATTAAATCTAAACGGCCCCTGATATGCAAATACTAGGTTGAAAATTAATTCTTCCAGCTCAAAAATCTGGATAAGCCAAGTTCAAAGCTTTTATAAATTAGCCAATACACCTATACATCTAAACGGTCATATAATGGTCACTATGTAAAGGCTATAACAAATCAAACATGTCTTTTTAAATGTTCTGAACTAATTCCACCAACATCTGGCATCATAACAGCAGCATAAATAACAGCATTCAACTGAGATGTCATTGTCTGCGTGCTGATTGGCTGAGATGTAGAAAACACCAAACCCAGGATTGTCAGGTATTTGCTGATGTCTGCTTTATTTTGAGGTCTGGAAGCAAAACCAGCAAATTAATCAAGACAATAAGAATCTACAAGCTCAAGACGGTCTATACACACTGAAGACGTGAGTCAGAAACACAATGCAATCAGGAGGCCGCATTAATTATTGAGACGTGCCGCTATAGTCTGTCGGGTACAGTGTTGAGTTACCATGGCAACCCCATGACGGACCACATACCATTACTGCTGATCACTTAACGAAATACCTCGTCTGACCAGTTGAGTTTAATGACGGCTTAAGAGGTATGCTTTAATAGAAACACTTCTGAGAAGAAAAAATGCTGCTGCTGATGATTAGGCTATGATGTGTGTGTGTGTGTGTGTGTGTGTGTGTGTGTGTGTGTGTGTGTGTGTGTGTAAGTAGACGTGGGTGGTTTGATATTAGAAATGAGGAAAAGAGAGAGACCTGGTGATCAAAAGCAAGGGTTCTTTCTCTAAGAGGTCTAAATGATCATGTCCTATCCGGCCGAACAAAGGCCACAATCTGCTGTGCATGAATTTGCATTTGTTCCCCTGCACCTCCAAGACGGGTCCGATCCCACCTGTGAGTCTACAACACCTGTAATGTCAAATATACAGACTCTCCCCGGAGACTACAAGAGAGAGGAAAACAAAGGAGGAAAAACTCAAAGCAGATGGCCTTTGTGTATTAACCTGTGAAGCCTGACATATGAAATAATAGTCCTTTTTTTTTTTTTTTAACGGAACAGTTTATTGCACCTTTAGAGAAAATATATTTGCATAGTTTGCATATGTTTTTGTGTTAAATATATTTGAAACATCTGGCTTTTTATGGTTTATAACAGTATGATATAGTGAGAATATGGAGGAAAAACACCTCAACTATATTCTGAGGCTCAAACTGAGCAAAAATATGCAATTAGGTGCTGATATTTATCTGGATATAAAATGATAAATTCTGATTGCTTGTAATGTAAATCAATGAAATGTTTATAACAGTATGGAAAAGACTTACATAAAATTATATAAATATCAGCTGCTACTCTGTATTTCCCAACACGTCTTAAGATTATATTTAAATGCTTAGTTTCATTATCAAAGCTTGTAATGCAATTCAATACAATAATGATTGAGAGATGAACAAATAAATGTTCCTCAAAAGCCTGATGATCATTTTTGATACTCACATTTGAAGAAGATTTTTCTAAAAAAAAAGAAAAAAAAAAGATAGATAATCAACTTCAGTCCAGTAAGTGTTCATCTTGAAATACTACTAACAATATCAAAGTTAATCTCACATTTACTTTATAAAAATCCATACATTTCTCAGCATAAAGACATATGAAGCACGAGTTGAAGGTGGACGTTTGTACAATTATATTAAAAGGCTTTTTACTTGCTAGAGTGTGAAGTAGACTGGGTGCAACAGGTTTATCAGCAAAGTTTTAATCATGTCAGTAATATAAAGACCTAAATATTAATATCATATATGACACAGTATGCTTTATAGGATTAACTTCTTACAAAACGATGTTACTTCACCAAATCATCAATTTTGGTGCATTAAGGTGCACAGGCGACAAATGCTTCCGCGTTTGGCTCAATGTAGCTGCACAAAATAAAAAATAAAACAGGCTGTCAGGCATCTAATTCCCTGAAAACACACACAGTCATATCACTGATCAAAACAGGGCGGCCTACATCCATCCAACCATCCCAGCAGCCCAAACACACACACACACACACACACACACATCCTTTCCTGGCCCTAAACATCATCATTCAGCCCTGTGTAAACGCGCACACAGACTGTAAAGTGATCATATTCATTTCACACACTGACAACTTCAATAACAGCAGATAATTCACTAGATAACACACACTAAAATTATAATATACAACCCAAAACATGGCAAACGAAGCCCAGGTTAGAAAGCAAACCCAGAATTAAAGCCTCATTCGTCATAATAATTATAACAAATCCATTAAAGAGAATTTGTTGATGTAGTCAAATGTAATTTTTAGTGCATTGGACTGAAAAATAACATAAAACTGGGCACACAATCTGCTTCAGAAACCCAGTCATCACAATAAAAGCTAACAAACAAATACAAAGACCCAATAATGACATATTTACACAACTGACCGGATAAAAAAGGTTCTGTCTTTTTCACTTAAGATATTAGGATCAAATGACTTTATTTTATATGGACGAAATTGAAATGACTAGAAAATGTACTGACTTTATCTGTAAAAACACACAAACAGCGGCGCGCTGAATCACTGTAATAAAACAGCGCTGAAACGACATTACCTGAAACGGGTTGCTGAAGTCCGGGTCCGCGAAGGGGTTGCTGTCAAAATCTGACATTTTGCCGGTTTATCTGAGCTTTAATGTTAAGACTATATTCTCGGTATGCGGTAAGAAACGCAGCAGCAGCAGCTCGAGACCGACCCGCAACCGCAAAATGGCAGAACCGGAAATGACGTCATGCGTCAGCTGCACGTCTTAAAATTCAATGACGAATTCGTATCATTAAAATATGTTCCTAATTATTATTATTATTTATGATTGTTTTATTGACTGTTTTATTTTATTATACTTTATTACATCTAATTACATCTTAATATTTACGTGGAATTTGTTTCCTTTTGTTGTTGTTTATTGATGAATTAATTGTTACTTTCGTTGTGTTATATACCTATATCTCCAAATTTATTTTTTTCACACCATTGGACAGTTAAAAGAGCAGAACAGAAACCGTTCATAACAGAATATTTGGACATTGCAGCCACCTGGAGTACATAGGTAGTAATTACAACTCAAGCAGATTATTTATCCACCCATTACCTGATAACAAACAGTAGCAACTTTGTTTAAGACTTTATCACAAGTTGATTGTGATTAATTATTATCAAGAATACCATACTCATCAAGAACAGCTTTTAACTTATGCATTAAAACACAACAGTCATGGTTTGGTTCTTTGGTTTTTGAAAAAAAAAAAAAAAAAAATCTTGATATACATCCCAGCCATGATCTTACACTATAAAATAACACATTTCCTGGGTTTTTACTCTGCTCTGTTTAATTTGCCTATGAATAAAGGCTATTAATTGTTTGATCTTTGATAAATTAAGTACCTCTTGTTATTGGTTTTTGTATGGTTGAAAACAGAGAAATGTTATAGCTGTTGTTGATATATCTTACTGTCAATTAAATCTCTCCCTATTAACATCAAAGAAGCTTTAAATGGGTTATATTCAGAGCTGGGTAGATTACTTACAAATTGTAATCTGTTACTGATTCCAGATTACATGACAAAAATTGTAGTCAGTAACATAATCCATTACATTACACATTTTAGGTAATATAATCAGATTACTTTTTGATTATTTTTGACCTAACTCATTTATCACATTGATTTAAACAGGACAATCTTAATGATGTAAAAATACAAAGAGTGAGAAAATATATTCCTTTCATTGTAATTAATAAAATTAAGTGCATTAAACATTTTATTACATCAAGGTTTTCCAAACTGGGGTTCGTAACAGGAACTGCAGGGGGTTTGTGAATTTAATGAAAGGCAAACATGTAATTTAATCATAAAAACGTAAAATTAAAATAAATAATTTTAAAATAACAATCAAAATAATTCACTTACTAAAAAAGAAATATTTTATGTTTACCTGCACGCCATATAACCATTAACCAACGTCAGAGAACCGTGAACATGCAAATGTTTTACTAAATTACTGGAATATGTATTTTAAAATCTCAGGGGTACTTAAAGGGGTCATTGATTATGATTTCACTTTTTTAACTTTAGTTAGTGTGTAATGTTGCTGTATGAGCAAAAACAACATCTGCAAAGTTACGATGCTCAAAGTTCAATGCAAAGGAAGATATTGTCTTTTACAGAATTGCTGATTGACCCTTAAAAGTAAATACAGGTGCATCTCAATAAATTAGAATGTCGTGGAAAAGTTCATTTATTTCAGTAATTCAACTCAAATTGTGAAACTCGTGTATTAAATAAATTCAATGCACACAGACTGAAGTAGTTTAAGTCTTTGGTTCTTTTAATTGTGATGATTTTGGCTCACATTTAACAAAAACCCACCAATTCACTATCTCAACAAATTAGAACACTTCATAAGATCAATAAATAAAAAAACATTTTTAGTGAATTGTTGGCCTTCTGGAAAGTATGTTCATTTACTGTATATGTACTCAATACTTGGTAGGGGCTCCTTTTTCTTTAATTACTGCCTCAATTTGGCGTGGCATGGAGGTGATCAGTTTGTGGCACTGCTGAGGTGGTATGGAAGCCCAGGTTTCTTTGACAGTGGCCTTCAGCTCAACTGCATTTTTTGGTCTCTTGTTTCTCATTTTCCTCTTGACAATACCCCATAGATTCTCTATGGGGTTCAGGTCTGGTGAGTTTGCTGGCCAATCAAGCACACCAACACCATGGTCATTTAACCAACTTTTGGTGCTTTTTGCAGTGTGGGCAGGTGCCAAATCCTGCTGGAAAATGAAATCAGCATCTTTAAAAAGCTGGTCAGCAGAAGGAAGCATGAAGTGCTCCAAAATTTCTTGGTAAACGGGTGCAGTGACTTTGGCTTTCAAAAAACACAATGGACCAACACCAGCAGATGACATTGCACCCCAAATCATCACAGACTGTGGAAACTTAACACTGGACTTCAAGCAACTTGGGCTATGAGCTTCTCCACCCTTCCTCCAGACTCTAGGACCTTGGTTTCCAAATGAAATACAAAACTTGCTCTCATCTGAAAAGAGGACTTTGGACCACTGGGCAACAGTCCAGTTCTTCTTCTCCTTAGCCCAGGTAAGACACCTCTGACGTTGTCTGTGAATCAGGAGTGGCTTAACAAGAGGAATACGACAACTGTAGCCAAATTCCTTGACACGTCTGTGTGTGGTGGCTCTTGATGCCTTGACCCCAGCCTCAGTCCATTCCTTGTGAAGTTCACCCAAATTCTTGAATCGATTTTGCTTGACAATCCTCAAACGGCTGCGGTTCTCTCGGTTGGTTGTGCATCTTTTTCTTCCACACTTTTTCCTTTCACTCAATTTTCTGTTAACATGCTTGGATACAGCACTCTGTGAACAGCCAGCTTCTTTGGCAATGAATGTTTGTGGCTTACCCTCCTTGTGAAGGGTGTCAATGATTGTCTTCTGGACAACTGTCAGATCAGCAGTCTTCCCCATGATTGTGTAGCCTAGTGAACCAAACTGAGAGACCATTTTGAAGGATCAGGAAACCTTTGCAGGTGTTTTGAGTTGATTAGCTGATTGGCATGTCACCATATTCTAATTTGTTGAGATAGTGAATTGGTGGGTTTTTGTTAAATGTGAGCCAAAATCATCACAATTAAAAGAACCAAAGACTTAAACTACTTCAGTCTGTGTGCACTGAATTTATTTAATACATGAGTTTCACAATTTGAGTTGAATTACTGAAATAAATGAACTTTTCCACGACATTCAAATTTATTGAGATGCACCTGTATTTTGCTTCTGTAAATCTGTCTAATCCCTTATCTTATTTTATTTTTTATTTCTACTTTATATACTTACATTCATAATTCATTTTGCACTACATGCTTAATACTTTTTTATATTACTATTATTATTATTATTACTATTATTATTATTCTTTTTCTTTCTGTTAATAACCTATATATGTTCACTATTTGTAAGAAGCCCAGCTTCAATTGCTTTGGCAATACTAATGTATAGTTTTTGTCATGTCAATAAAGCACACTTGAATTGAATTAAATTGAATTGAGAGAGAGAGAGAGAGAGAGAGATAGGTTTAGAAACACTTTAATGCATCAAAAAAATGACACACTTATCACAATAATACAAAGATAATCGCCAATTAAATGATAAGGAGTCATCTTCACAAAATACAAATGAACCACTATTTACACACCATTTGTACATGAATTCAACCAGGTTCCTGTGGTTCTAAAAATATATATATTCTACCCTTATTCTTGATTCAACTAAAGCTGTAAACAGGCTAAGAACATTAACAACTCACCCTTCAAGAGCAAGTCTACAAGTCTTCCAAATAGCCAATTTTGCTTGCCCAAATATAAAACTGGCAACAGTACGTCATTTTTTGTTTACTTTATCTGCAGCCATAAATAAAAAGTATTTTGTTAAAATCAAAGCCCAATCCAACACTAATCCTTTCAAGCAATGCAAAAAGTGGCACCAACCTTGAACATTCAATAAAAACATGAAAAACCATTTCAAGACTATTACAGAAATGACAAAAAGGCAAAAACAAAAACATTTGTGGCTAGCACACAATGCAGTATTCTCCACCGTAAATCACCTGAACATTTTGGGAGGTGACTTTTATAAAATAGCCTCCAAGAAGGAAAAATATAATCTGTAACTGCAAGTTTTCCCCTCCATTTTGTATCACATCTTTCATGAAGATCTTTGAAATAAGCAGTTTTTACACAGACTTGATACATTTCTTTTTTCCCTGCTGTTTGAAAATTAATCCCCTTTAATCTCTCAAAATTTAACAGTTTTCCAACCTGACTGGCTTCAGGGCAAACTTCAGGTGATACACTAAATTTAGGAAAAGGTAACTGTTTAGGCCCAGTCTCTAATAAAAAACCATCCAAAACCTGCACAAGACGAAGAGGGAGAGCAGCTTTCAGGCGTGAAATCAATTACTCTATCACCCTCACAGACCTTAATTCAACCTGCCTAGAAATATCTTCTGCCGATCTCCACTCTTTTGAATTAATCAAATTACTGAAATTAATTGAAATTAATCAAGTGTCCAACTTTAGTGAAACCTTTCCATTGAGAGAGAGAGAGAGAGAGAGAGAGAGAGAGAGAGAGAGACAGAGAGAGAAAGAGAGACAGAGAGAGAAAGAGAAAGAGAGAGAGAGAGAGCGAGAGAGAGAGAAAGATAAAGAGAGAGAGAGAGAGAGAGAGAGAGAGAGAGAGAGAGAGAGAGAAAGAGAGAGAGAAAGATAAAGAGAGAGAGAGAGAGAGAGCGAAAGATAAAGAGAGAGAGAGAGCGAAAGATAAAGAGAGAGAGAGAGAGAGAGAGAGAGAGAGACATGAGTAACTTGGATAAATTAGAAACCAGAACAATATCATAAAAGGTTTTTAAAGCCTACCATGAAATAACAGTAGCATTGATCCGCGTGACGTCATAGCGTGGAACTTCTCGCAGCTCGTGTTTGATTCAGAACGGAACGCTTTTGATTCGGTTTACGGAAGTAAGTTTCTCATTATTATTTCCTAAACCGGATTATCAGTTTCGCTCCTCGGTGTCAGACAGCAGAATGCGGTTGTCATGTCGGCTGCTGTTCGCCGGCTGTATGTTGTGGAGTGTGTCGATCACGGCGGCGATAGAGCCGATCAGCACCAGCATCGCGGTCGGGATGGCCGCGGCTCTCACCGGATTCCTGGCCTGTTATCAGAACGTGCTCTATTACTTCCAGGAGTGCTGCAGACCGGAGTGGATCTCATACAACAAAACAGGTTTGCAAGAGCTGCTTTGTCCTTATGTGTTGTGATAGAACGCAAGTATGGATATGTTAATGGTCGCAATTAATGTTAATGTAATTAATGTTAATTAATAACTCATATTATAGGCTATATGGTAAAAAAATCGTACGTCATCTAATAATATTTTCAACATGATTTATAACGCAAGCACTAATTTTCAGTTTTAAAGCTGCAAGTAGTTTTATTTAACGTGACATTTTAAAAATACAATACCGTCTGCAAATATATAATTTTAAAATGTTTATATATGCAATACAGACTGATCAAATGGATCAACATGCACTATTCGACCGAACGTTGCGCGCATGCGTCATGGGTCGTACGCAATCGACGTCACTCTTCCCAAGTAGGAAGTGGCGGGGCTGTGAGTTGGATCCTTCGTTGTTGTTTTTTTCCTTTCAGTTTCCAATTAAAAATATCGATGATTTATTTAGTAAAATGAAAGCTCGGCCGCCTCGCACATGGACAACCGTACTGCACTTAATCCTGATCTCAGGGCTGATCGTGGAGGCCATAGAGCCCGTGTCCACCTCGCTGCTGCTGGGGACAGGAGCTGCAATGCTGGGCAGGAAACTCTATCGCTATTTATATGAAACATGTGATCAGAACTGGCTCAACTTTAATGCGACAGGTGAACATTTGAGCAGTATGTGTATTATAGCTCATCCTGTGATTATGTGGGTGATCCACCAAAAGTACCTAAAACCCACTTGAGCACATTTGTTTCTTTCTTTCGTTCTTTATTATTCTGTTGATTTTTAGAATGGATTTTTAATAATTTGTAATTATTAGTAATTATTTAAAAAACTAAAGTAATTATGTATTTATTTTTAGTTATTTTAAAATTTTGCAGTCGAATTGTTTATTTTCAAATGATCATTGTAAACAAAGAAACATGTCTCAGTATCTCAATGATTTGTTAATTCAGAATCAATTCGATTTGATCAGATTGTGAACATGTATCAGACAAACAGCTATATGTGTGATGTTTATTTGTTCATTCGTAAATCAGCGTTATTTTTGGATGATTGAGATTTTATTGATATTTTGAATTCGTTTTTATATTTTCATTTTAGTTAACATCTTAATTTTATTGTGTGTTTTTGTCATTTTTATAGTTTTAGTTTTTCTTTTAAATATGCCTGTATAGTTTTATTAATTTTATTTTAAATTAAATGAAAGGTTAAACTAAATGAAAATGAACAATCTTGCCTTGGCTGAAGTAAGATTAAGTTTGTGTATTTTATTGTATTTCATTTAAAGTTTTATTTTTATAAAATCATTTATTATTTTGTTTATTAATTATTCATTCTAATTTTATCTTTAATTGTTTAAATATTGATTTTAAAAAGTGGGTTATTTACATTTTTATTTTTAAATTATTAAACTGATAATTGATTCTTCGTTCTTTTTTTGTGCAAAATGTTTAGTGTATTTATAATATTATTATTTGACTTTAGGCTGGACTACCTAATATTTCAAGCAATGAAAATGTTTTTAATGCTTTGTTTTACTTTCAGTTAACTATAATAACCCCGTTGTAAACAATTAAACATTTTTTGTTGCCCAATGCATAATTTATTAATTTTAAGTGCAGATGTTACGTATAAATCATATGGTTGTTGTAAATCTGTCCTCTCATCCACAGGTCTAAAGTATGACCTCAGCACGAAGCTGTACGGGCAGCACGTCGCTGCTGAGGTCATCCTGAAAGCCGTCACAGGCTTCATGAACAACGAAAACCCAAAGAAACCGCTGGTTCTGTCCCTCCACGGCTGGACCGGGACTGGGAAGAACTTCGTGAGCCAGCTTATAGCTGAAAATATTTACCAGAAAGGGATGACGAGCAGCTTCGTTCATCTGTTTACAGCGACAGCACACTTTCCTCACGAGGCTCACATTGACAAGTACAAGGTAATGCAAATACATGGAAATGACATTATTTCACTGCGCCAACACAAAGCATCTAGTATGGTGATTAAATCAAATATTTTATAGTCATATCTATATAAAATGTATGTTGGCGTGTGTTTAGACTCAGTTACAGGAGTGGATACGAGGGAATGTTTCCATCTGCCCGCGTTCAATGTTTATCTTTGATGAAATGGATAAAATGCATCCCGGGCTGATCGACAGTATTAAACCTTACCTGGACTTCTATGACAACCTGGACGGAGTGTCGTACAGAAAGGCCATCTTCATCTTCCTCAGGTCAGTGTCGTCATAATTCTGTTAATCTGTAATTAATGCAGCTGGTCACTAGTCATCATTGTTTAGTGTGCTTGATAGCTGCTGTCAGGCTGAGTGGCACAGACAATTAAAATCTCAAATCAACCAAATTTCTGAAACTTCTCCAGTTAAAATGTTTGATTTTGTTTCTATCGTTCCTGAAGAAAGACAAACATGAATAGTGATGAAAGCCAAAATATTAAATGTCATTCACTGAGTAAACCACTATTTTGTAGAGGAGGATCAAATTGACAATTTTCACCTGAGATTCGGAGCCAATTTCCAGGGGGTAAAAATGACTTTAGAAAGATGGCAGTATTATTGTTATTTCTACCCAGAGATTGGTATGTCTTTTAGTAAAATATGTTGCCTTTAGTAGTTTTTGTTGCATTGTATGCCCGTGGTGGCAGTTCAAAAATAGAAAAATAGCACTTTTTGATTTTTTTTTTTTTTTTTTTTCTAAAGTTTGTGTGCCTGTAACTCAAGAAGTATTAAAGATCTCGTAATATCCTTTTAGATTTGGATTCTCAATAAATGTTTCTTTTAGTATGTCCATTTTTAAGGCCCTGTTGTTCATTTCCAGAGATATTGGGATTTCAACGTGGCTCCAGGTGTAAAGTGTTAAATTGTATCCATTTCAGTGACCACTTAATTTCTAACGATTATCATCAATTTGATTTCACATATACTATTTAAACTAAACTGAACTAGACAATGACATCTCTGAATTCAATAATGAAATGCCTTTAACTGAAAATTGAGTATCTAATTATACATTACTGACACTCTATCCTCCAATTTGATACTGTTAAGTGCTTTGACACAATCTGTATTGTTAAAAGCGCTATATAAATAAAGGTGACTTGACTTGACCAAAAACCAGATGTGGGTCACTTTGCTTTGATACTTGATTTTAAAGAGGAATTTGTGAAGAACAAATAAAGTTGGAACTAGAAACGTATCTTGTTTCCTTCTATCAAAACAGTAGCATAGGACACACCTGTCTGAAAGCCAAAAATTTAGTTTTTCTGAAGTCTGCACACCTGTAAAGGAAGTATTAAAGATATTTCAATATTCTTTTAGATTCTGGTTCCTAAGAAACTTTTTTGTTTGGAATCTTTGTATTTTAGTCTCTAAATGGTTCAATATCAGAGAAATGGGGATCCCAAAACAGCTCCATGTCCAAAATGTTGAATTTGGTTGTAAACTAAATGTAGGTCACTATGCATTCAGTTGATAGTTATTGTGTTTGAAGAAGAATACTTGAAGAACAAAACTGTTGAAACTTTGAAAGTATCTCGTAAAACAGTTGCATAGAACGGACCTGTTTGAGGTCCTCAAATATTATTTTCCTCATGTTTGTTTAGCTGCAACTCAAGAAAAATTAAAGATATCTCAATGTCCTTTTAGGTTCTGGTTCATAAGAAACTTTTCTTCTTGAATCTTCGTTTTTAAGGCCCTGAATGATAGGGATCTCAATGCGGCTCCATGTTCAATATTTGAAAACCAAAGGTGGCATATATATCTGAACAGCCTCTGTAACTTACTTGTTTTTGTTCTTATAGCAACGCCGGAGGTGAGAAGATCGTTGAGGTGGCTCTGGATTTCTGGAAGGATGGTAGAGAACGAGAGGAGATCCAGCTAAAGGATCTAGAGACAGCACTGTCACTGTCCGTCTTTAACAACAAAAACAGTACGTCTCATTTCTCTTTCACATTTGGTAATATATAGAGCAGAAAATCTTCACGGCAGTAGATCGTTACGCATTATTATATGCATCATTATTTTGTTCATTAGTTTCACTGTAGTTTATTTACAAGTGTAATGAAGATTTTCATTATCATTCTTCTCTCTTGGTGCAGGTGGTTTCTGGCACACTTGTTTAATTGATAAGAACCTGGTGGATTTCTTCGTGCCGTTCCTTCCTCTGGAGTACAAGCACGTCATTCAGTGCGGTTTGGCTGAGATGGTCTCCAAGGGTCGCGCCCCAGATAAAGAAGTGGTTGAAACCATGGCCCGCGACCTGAACTACTTCCCTAAAGAGGAGCGTGTCTTCTCCATGAAGGGCTGCAAGGTCATTTCCAGCAGACTGGACTTCTATATTTGATCGAGAGGGGAAAAAACAAAGACTCAAAGACAGCAAACTGGTTATCTTCTGTGTGCTTTTTTCCACAGAAGAACTTCTGCAATAGAAGGAATTGCAGATTTGCTCCTCAGACTGAATTCTATGCTGTCAGGCTCTCTAAAGGTTTTTACTCAATCACAGGTGTTTTATACACTAATGGAGACTGTTTTATTAATGTCACCTCAGCTGATGAAGTCCTTGTTCTCAAGGGCGTTTCTGTTCAAGATGATGAAGTTGCAGAGGAGGCTTTTTATTAAATGACTTTGCACATTGTGGAGCTCGTAAAAACACTGGCTGTCAGCGATTTTATAATGAGCTGTATTAATTATGACAGGAAAAAGCTAATTTGCCTTTATCTTGAAATATCACTGATGCATTCATGTCTGCCTTTTTTTAAAGTTGAGGATGAAAATCCAGAAGACAACTTGAATCTCATTTTGACCTATGAAACCTAAAGATTGTTTGCGTTTCCAATTTGTCACTGTCAGGATTTACATTTTTTGTCGTCGATATGTGCCACTGGTTCTGATTGAAGGTTTTGTTTAGTAAATCAAAGTGCCTGTTTATCTTAACAGAAAAACTTGATTTGAACATAATTTCATATTCATGAAACTTTTATTTTTGAGGTGCACCAAGATAAAATGGCAAAATACTTGAAGGATTCAATCTGCGTATTGATTTTGATAAAGCTGTATGATGTAAACAGACTCAATCTTGAGAATTTTATTAATATTCACATTGACAAGTTAATTTCTATACCTTTTTTATTGAGTTTCCCAGTGGTCCATGATTAACTGGATAAGGAGTTTTAAAATTATTAGACTTATTGCTGAGACAGATATCCATCAGAAACCAATCGTAGAAATTAACAGAATATAAAAATGTCTTTACATCCTCAGATGTCTAGAAATCACAATTTTAAAATTCCCTGATATTTGCAGATTTACCAAAAAAAAAAAAAAAAAAGTGCACATGAATGTGCCTAATTAATTGAACATGCCCAATTCTATAATTTTCACAATGTGTAATTACAAAAATCATAATTTTCTAGATTTGTAGACTTTCCATTTAGTGCCATATTTATCACATCAATGTTGAATAATAAACAATGTAACAGACATTTGAGGCCTATTTTAAATCTCATTTAAAATAATGGCTCTGTAAATGATTACTTTTTTTATGGCATCTGAATGATAGGTGTAAAGTGTCTCAGGACACTGTGTAAATACAGTGATATTGCTGGGACACAATCACAGTACAGCGGTATTTCAGCTGCTCTCCTAACACAGAACCATTCATGAAAAATAATAAACCCAAGAGAAACAGTTGAACATTTTATTTGAAAATAAACAGCACTTCTGATTTCTGATCCACATGTTCTTGTGAGCTTTGGGTCCAGATGTGAAGACAAAACTCCATCAACTGTCTTCAAATCAGCTTGTTTTATGACTTCCAAAATGATGCCCATGACAACAGTATTCCACATAAGCGCTGTTCCCAGCTGCACTCGGAGGCACAGTTCAATATCAAACGTTTCCATTATACAAGCAACACGGCATTGATGCAGCCATCGTTTTCTGGGTTATTCGTTACTTGGGCGTATTTACCTGAAACACAAGATCATATACGTTTTTCATCCTGCGAAACACAAGGACTGCATTGACAGAAAGTGAAGAGCCAATCAGACACTCACCCCAGATGACCTTCCCGCCCTGCGTGACCAATCCGAGCTCACTGACGTTGACCTCGATGACCGTTCCCTTGGTGATGACCCCTAGAGTGGTGTAGAGGGAGGAGGAGGGGTTCTTCTTCACGCCCAGGATGGGCAAACAGAACGTGGCCTTCAGTTCAGGATGAGTGACGTGTGCCTTCTTAAACCTCAGACCCTGTAGACATTAAAAATCACAACTCCATTAATAAAAATAAATTTACATATTTTTTAATGAAAGCAAAAAAAAAAAAAAAAAAAAAAAAAAAAAAAAAATAATATATATATATATATCAACTCCATTAATAAAAATAAATTTACATTTTTTAATGAAAGCAAAAAAAAAAAAAAAAAAAAAAAAAAAAAAAAAATATATATATATATATATATATATATATATATATATATATATATATATATATATATTTTTTTTTTTTTTTTTTTGCTTTCATTAAAAAATATGTAAATTTATTTTTATTAATGGAGTTGTGATTTTTAAAAATGTAGATCTTTCTTAAAATAATTAGTAATTGTTTTTTAAATAATAAAGAAAAAATTGTACAGTAATATTAAAGCACGTTTTGGGCTTTCTATTGTCCCAACTCACTCAAGGTATTATTTTTATATATATTATATTTTATATTCTATTTTGCCCAACCTGAGAGTGCACGTGTGATGTTTTACCATAGGTCTGATGAAGCGCTCATATTTGGGCGGTTTGCGTGTGAATCCATCTCCTACGAAGCAGACTTTGGTCACCATCCTCTTCCAGGCCTTTTTCTGTCTCTTTCCTGTGCGGATGACCTTCAGAACCTCGGTTTCACCCTGCGCTCGGACCTTCGGTAGAGGAACCTCCCACTTCCCCTAAAGAAACACATAAAACAAGCCTCATACTTAGCATGGACAAAAAAGGCAACATTAAACTGGTATTTGCAACAGTTTGACATCTGTAACGTGTCCCTACCAAACGAGTCAGGATAATTCATGAGAAAAATACAAAAAGGAAGGCTGGGACTTGATTTAATCCATTGATAACTGACTGGATTGGTCAAATTTTATGTTTAAACATCAAAATATAAATAAAACCTTCTAGATTTTCCTTAGTAGTTTCATATATTCGCCCAAATGTGAAGTTTTTTGCTTGGCTACAACAGAACCATGTGGAATACATGGAATACATTTTTTTTTTAATGTTAATGAAAGAAGTCTCTTCTGCTCACCAAGGCTGCATTTATTTGATCAAAGATACAGTAAAAACTGTAACATTGTGAAATATTCATACAATTTAAATGAACTTTCTATGTGAATATATTGTAATCTGTAATCAAAGCTGTGATCAAAGCTGAATTTTCAGCATCATTACGCCAGTCTTCAGTGTCACATGATCCTTCAGAAATCATTACTAATACCATTCAAAAGGTGGGGTATGCAAGATTTGAAATGTTTAGTGTAATAGCATAAATCTGTGGTCTGACTGCATGCTTACAGCTTTCTCTTTCCTCTTCTGTTTGATCATGTTGGACAGGACTTTGGCGCGTGACTGGCCCTCTCTGTCCAGCAGGTAAGCTGGCACCGCCCCTTCTGGTGTCTTGTCATCATCCTTCTGTTTGCTCTTCCTCTGCTCGTGCATCTTAATGCTGAACACAAATAAACACACAATAGTTTAGCAAAACCTCCTTGATGATTCTTGCCTATACTGTCACCAGACTGAAGCTGACTGTAAGGAACGCTCACGTCTTCTTCATCTGGATCTTCTCGGCGTGTCTCTGTTTGTGGTAGAGTTTGGCTTTGAGGCCGATCATCTTTCTGGCTTTGTGCGATCGCTCGTGCGCCTCACGGCTCTCCTTCTTCCTCTTCCTCTCGTGGTGGTCCAGACGGTAGCCATGACGCTTGCGGTGTAACTCGATGTGCTCGTTCTGAGGCTGTACAGAGACACAAGATCATTTTAAAACTAGTTCAACCACAACTGGAAACTCAATATTTTGTAATATATTCTCAAATTACTGTCAGTTGGAATACATTGATAAATCATTGTTTACCCAAATATAAAACTACACCAGTATGATCATAACTGAACTAACAGAGTTCACTTTCCTTCAGCTATATTGAATACAGAGGTAGTCATGGGAAATATGACTGTATGCAACGTGTTATGCATCACAAACCAAAGTGCAGACAAACAGCCATATATGAACACAAAGATAACATGTGAATGTGACTCACTGGGGTCTGTAATAACAACACTGGATGAAAAACAAATATTATAAGCACCACATTCACAGTAATGAGTCATAGCTCTTGCATAATTTAACTAAGGTATTATATATTATATGGTATTATATAGTATAATAAAAATAGTTTTAGTTATTATAGTTAAGTAAAACTAAAATCATAAAAAAACACTTTTGTTACTTGAAATAAAATGATTGTTAACTGGAATAAAACTTATTTTATTTAAGTTATTTGCCAAAGCAACATTTCTCATTTTTATTTGGTTTAACCCGATGTACTAAAATAACTAAAATAACTAAAAAAATGAATAAAAACCATGTAGACATATTTAAATAGGCATAAACTGTTAAAAATGTCAAAAACACACAACAAATGTACAACTTTAACTAAAATTAAAATAAATAAAAATATTTATAAACATACATATTATATGCACGTGTATTTATTATTATTATTTTATTATATTGTACATTACAATAAAGATATATTACACATATATACATGTATATGTACATTACAATAAAGATATATTACATATATATATGTATATGAAATATTAAATTTAATATGAAATATTATAGATACAATATAAATAAATAGATAATATTAAAAATGTATATACACACAATATTATTATATTTATTTATTTATATAGAGAGGGGATGTGATATGTTTATATTTTTTCATAAGAAACACCACAGATTGTTCTGTAGTGTGTACAGTATAGTTACGTATAGAATAAGTTAAAAATATTACTCAAATATTACTGAGGCGAAACATAAACAGACACGGCCACATGTCAGGCAGACTCGCGCTAAACAAAGACTTTGACACGACGCTGGCTGTATGTTCTTCTTACCATGATGTGATGTGTGGTGTCGAGCTCTTTATAGAGCTGTTAAGTGTTGTTTAATCCGCTGTTGGGTGTTTAACTCTGATATTTTGATGCTTTTATTTGAGGCTCGAGCTCGCGATGTTCTTCACTCAAAGCCTGTTCTATAGAGGAAGCGCGTCTGTGAAATCCGTCCGTCACAACACTCTCAAAAAACCTCGCCTGTTTTGAGTATTAACTATTGATATATATTCTAAAAATACATATATATGAAGTATATGTTTGTTAATGTAGGAATTAATGCATGTTGTGCTAAATAACAATTAATTCAGTGTTTGTGAAAAACGTTAGGAACCAAATATTTGGAGTGTTTGTTCTCTGGAGGATCACTGTAGGTGTAACACACACAGAACAGCATGGCTGATGAACCTCCTGTGAAGAAACATAAAACAAATAATCTCTCAAATAAAAAGGTTTGGACTTATTTTGTGTTTTTCATATTACTGTATTCGTTATACATTTGAAATGATAAAAATTATCTACGTTATGAGGCGGTTTTGTGTCACTAAATCTGTTAAAAGCTCTGTTTATGCAAGTTTAATATCACGTGTTTATAATAATTCTATTTGCAGGACGACGAGAAAATAAACTGGAGGAAATGGAAAGAACAAAGTAAGTGAAAGTTAAAATGTTAAATTAATTAAAATGTTGTTAAAATGTTCTACATTTAAGATTAAATTCTGATCGCATGTGATGTAAATCAAAGAATTACTGTATAAAATACATAAAACGCATATAAATATCAGCTGGCACTCTTTATTTCCAAATAATATGTCTTACGCTATTTAAATGCTTATTTTATGATCAAAACAAATAATGCGATGCAATACAGTGATGACTGAGAGATGAACAAAAAAAAAAGATGGATTATCAATCTCAGTCAACAAGTGTGTGTTCATCTTCAAATGCTACTAACAATATCAAAGTTATTCTCATGTTTACTTCATAAAAATCAGTAAAGATTTCACAGCAGAAACCATGAGCTGAAGGTGTATGACAGGTTTTTCAGCAATTTTGATCATATTGATCATTTAGAGGCCTCAGCAGTTCGTATATCAATGTAATATTGTAATGTTGAATTCATTGCTGCTGTCTGCATTTTCATCCCCAGAGAAAGAAGAGAAGAGACAACGCAAAGAGAGCAAACTCATCCAACAGCTGGAGAAACAGAAGCAGAGGAAAGAGGAGGGAAATGAGCAGCAGATTCAGCAGGAACAGAGGGAAGGTAAAGGTGAGCAGCACTGCACAGATCAGAGCTTTGGTATATTCACACACTTCCATGCAGTAAGTGTACTAGATTGTGTACATCCTACTATACTATACTAGGAGTTTTCAATCCTTTAGAAACCATAAACTCCCAAATATGATCATCATCCTTGTGCAAGGGACCCCCATCCTAAATTTAAAAGGCTTTTTAAATAGTTTCCTTTGTAAATAAATCAAATTTATGTCATGAAAAAAAAAATAGTATATGAATGTTACATTCTTAGGATTTTCTACTCACTATAGTATTGCATTATGTATATTTGATTGATGATTTAATCAATGTAATGCTTTTTAATCTTATTTTTATTTGTTTATTTAATTATTTTGAATTTTTTTTTATACTGTTTTTCCACAGACCCCAGTTTGACAACTCTGTTCCGTACTACATTCTGTACTATACAGGATATACATTACAGTTAACTAAAACTTTAACTGAAAAAAATATATGAAAAATTTATTTTATTTCAGTTATCTGCCAAGCCAACATTTCTCATTTTCATTTAGCTAGATGAAAATATACCAAATGTAATATTAAATAATATTGGACTAAAAAAGCAACTAAAACTTAAATAAAGATTAATGCAAATATAATATGTATATTTAAAAAAAAAAAAAAACATAATCACAACTATAACCCATCTATAATAATATATCAAAGATACTAAAATAACACTGGTACTATGTACAGTACTATACCTTCCTTATTTGTTTTGTTTTATCAGGTCGTTCGTATACGTTGAGTGTGGCTCTGCCCGGTTCAGTGATGGATAACGCTCAGTCACCAGGGCTGCGTACGTACCTGGCGGGTCAGATCGCCCGGGCCTGCGGTGTGTTCTGTGTGGATGAGGTGGTCATATTCGATGAGCTGAGGGAGGACGTCAAGTAAGTTGATACTTTATAGTTTTTGTCACTATTTATCATCTGCTGGATATTGAAACTGTCAGGAACTCACTTCAAAACATTATCTTTATATATCAGGAGCGTTGAGGAAGAGTTCAGAGGCGTTGGTAAGAAAGGCCAGGGCTGCATCCAGCTCGCACGTATCTTGCAATATCTCGAGTGTCCACAGTGAGTGCTGTCGCAATCACATTTCAGTCATATCATTGTGCATCTAGACAACAGATTTAGCATTGTATCTGTGATTTGTGCAGGTATCTGCGGAAATCTTTCTTCCCGAAGCATCAGGACCTGCAGTTTGCTGGTGAGTATGAGAATCTAATATTGATTTTATTTTAGAGTTTGCATTATCAGTGTAAAAGTGTGTTTAAAGAAATGAATGAATGAATGAATGAATGAATGAACCTCAGGCAATCCAAGATGTTGATGAGTTTGTTTCTTCATCAGATTTGGAGAAATGTAGAGCAATGTATCCTCTGCAGTGAATGGGTGCCGTCAGAATGAGAGTCCAAACAGCTGATAAAAACATCGCAATAATCCACACCACTCCAGTCCATCAGTTAACATCTTGAGAAGACAAAAGCTGTGTGTTTGTAAGAAACAAATCTATCATTTCAAGGCAATTTTAACTTTTAAATGATGCTTCTGGCCAAAATATCCATAGTCCATAATCCATAATAACGTTTCCTCCCGTGAAAATGTCCATCTCCTGTTGTCTCTCGCATCAAAATCCACACATATTTGTTTAGAGCTGTTTTGGACTGTGTTTTGCTTGTAAAAGGTGCTTGATATGTTTCTCCTGATTCAGATGAGATGACTTTTGCACTAAAGAAAGAAATATTATGGATTATGGAATTGTATTTTGGCCAGAAGCAACAGTTTGAAGTTAAAAATGTCTTAATGATAAATTTGTTTCTTACAAACATGCAGCTTTTGGCTTCCCAAGATGTTTATTGATGGACTGGAGTGGTGTGGATTATTTGTGGATTATTGTGATGTTTTTATCAGCTGTTTGGACTCTCATTCTGACGGCACCCATTCACTGCAGAGCATCCATTGGTGAGCAAGCGATTGAAAGCTACATTTCTCCAAATCTGATGAAGAAAGAAACATTTTCAGCAAATTTACATTTTTAGCAAATTTACATTTTTGGGTGAATTATTCTTTTAAGGTCTGTTGAATCCTATGGACAGCCCACATCACATGCGCATCGATGAGGAGGTGGAGTTTCGAGAGGGGGTGGTGCTCGATCGGCTGAGCAAACCGGAGAAAGGGTCCTTCGTCAACTGCGGGATGAGGAAGGTGTGTGTTTGAAGATGCACAAACTAAATGATCTTTCATTGAACAGGACATGACCTCATTCTGTCTATTCTGTCGACAGGAAGTTCAGATCGATAAAAAGCTAAAAGCTGGACTGAGAGTGACTGTACAGCTCAACAACAGCCAAAACAAAGGTACACACACACACTGCATACAGTATTATTATTATTATTATATTTAATTATTTTTTGCTTTAGTTAACAGTAACAACACTGGTTTTCAGAGATGTATTACACTATAAAGCAAAAGCCGTTTTCAGACCTGTTGTCCAGACATTTCCGTGACGTTTATCTGAACCCTGTGTGTGTTTCAGAGGGTAAGGTGTATAAAGGTGTTGTTGTGGCTCCTCACGTCCCGAGGACAGAGGGTGGGCTGTACTGGGGCTACAGCGTTCGTCTGGCTTCCTGTCTCAGTGAGTTCTGCCCATTTATTCATCTGTTTCCCCTCATTTCATCCTTTACCCTCCATCAACTAGTACAACTAAAAATTCTCTCCGTTTGTGTGTGTGTGTGTGTGTGTGTGTTTGTGTGTGTAGGTGCTGTGTTCACAGAGTGTCCGTATAAAGATGGATATGATCTGACCATTGGTACATCAGAGAGGGGAAAAAACGCAGATCACATCACACTTCCTCCATTCAAGTGAGTTTTGCACAAGTTTTTGTCCATGTCTTTCTTTAGTGCTGATGAATGTATTTAGTTAAAGCAACAGATCACCTAAAATAAAATAAAAACTTGCTGAAAATGTGCTCACCCTCAGGCCATCCAAGATCTATCCAAGATGTAGATGAGTTTGTTTCTTCATCAGATTTGTAGATATGTAGCATTGCATCACTTGCTCAGCAATGAATCCTCTGCAGTGAATGGGTGCCGTCCGAATGAGAGTCAAGTTCAAGTTCACGTTTATTTATAAAGCATGTTTAAAAACAACAAGTGTTGTACCAAAGTGCTGTACAATTTATACACATAATTAAACAGTATCTAAAACAACAACAAATACAAAGCTCATAAGATGCAAGATAGACCATAAACAACAATATAACCCACTATTCTCAGGCCACACCATAGGCTAAAGAGAATAAATGAGTCTTCAACCTATATTTAAAAGTGTCCAACGTGGCCGAGAATCTCATGGCAACTGGAAGTGCATTCCACTGTTTAGGAGCCGCAACTGAAAAAGCTCGGTCACCCTTAGTCTTTAAATGGGACCGGGGAACAGAAAGAAGCAATTGGTTACAAGAGCGGAGAGATCTTGACACAGAATATGGTTTTAGGAGGTCAGCAATATACTGAGGTGCTAGTCCATGCAGAGCTTTATAAACCAACAGTAAAACCTTAAAATTGATTCTGTATTTAACTGGTAACCAATGCAAGGATGTGAGAACAGGAGTAATGTGCTCTCTCTTCCTAATGCTCGTCAAAAGTCTAGATGCCGCGTTCTGGACCAACTGCAAATGATGAATAGAAGAATGAGATAGACCCATATATAATGAATTGCAGTAGTCGAGTCGAGATGTAATAAGTGCATGGATCACTACTTCTAGGTCCTTCTTTGAGAGGAACTGTTTTAATTTGGCGATATAACGGAGATGAAAGAAGCTACCTTTGATGACAATTTATCTGCTTGTCAAAAAATAACTCAGAATCGAAGACAACACCTAGGTTCTTTACTCTGTTGTGCAGTATTAAAGACAGGGAATCTAGTTGGTTTCCAATATTAGCGAGACACAATGAAGATCCAAAAGCAATGGCCTCAGTTTTGGCTTCATTTTAACTTTAGGAAGTTTACTGACAACCACTTTTTAACTTCCTCCAGGCAGGAGATAAGATTTACAATAGAGTTTCCACTGCTAGACTTGACAGGAAGATAAAATTGTGTATCCTCAGCATAACAGTGATAAGAGACATTATATTTCTGAAAGATAGAGCCAAGAGGAAGCATGTATAAAGAAAAAAGCAGAGGACTCAAAATGGAACCTTGTGGGACACCACATGTGATCAGCGTTGACGATGAATTATGCTGACCCATATTAACTGAGAAAGTACGACCTTTAAGATATGAGGAGAACCAACTTAATGCAACTCCCTGAATGCCACACACTCTCTCTAGACAATTTAATAAAATTGAGTGATCTATTGTGTCAAATGCTGCACTGAGATCCAAAAGAACTAAGATGACCCCGTCTCCAGAATCCAAGCAACACAGGATATCATTAGTTACTTTTAGCAAAGCAGTCTCGGTACTGTGAAAGGCCCTAAATCCTGGTTGAAATTTATCAAGCATGTTACAGTCAGCCAGATAGGAAGAAAGCTGTAAATAAATGACCTTTTCCAGAAATTTAGAAACAAAATTGTAGACCTGCACCAGGCTGGGAAGACTGAATCTGCAATAGGTAAGCAGCTTGGTGTGAAGAAATCAACTGTGGGAGCAATTATTAGAAAATGGAAGACATACAAGACCACTGATAATCTCCCTCGATCTGGGGCTCCACACAAGATCTCACCCCGTGGGGTCAAAATGATCACAAGAACTGTGAGCAAAAATCCCAGAACCACACGGGGGGACCTAGTGAATGACCTGCAGAGAGCTGGGACCAAAGTAACAAAGGCTACCATCAGTAACACACTGCGCCGCCAGGGACTCAAATCCTGCAGTGCCAGACGTGTCCCCCTGCTTAAGCCAGTACATGTCCGGGCCCGACTGAAGTTTGCTAGAGAGCATTTGGATGATCCAGAAGAGGATTGGGAGAATGATGAAACCAAAATAGAACGTTTTGGTAAAAACTCAACTTCGTGTTTGGAGGAGAAAGAATGCTGAGTTGCATCCAAAGAACACCATACCTACTGTGAAGCATGGGGGTGGAAACATCATGCTTTGGGGCTGTTTTTCTGCAAAGGGACCAGGACGACTGATCCGTGTAAACGAAAGAATGAATGGGGCCATGTATCGTGAGATTTTGAGTGAAAACCTCCTTCCATCAGCAAGGGCATTGAAGATGAAACGTGGCTGGGTCTTTCAGCATGACAATGATCCCAAACACACCGCCCGGGCAACGAAGGAGTGGCTTCGTAAGAAGCATTTCAAGGTCCTGGAGTGGCCTAGCCAGTCTCCAGATCTCAACCCCATCGAAAATCTTTGGAGGGAGTTGAAAGTCCGTGTTGCCCAGCGACAGCCCCAAAACATTACTGCTCTAGAGGAGATCTGCATGGAGGAATGGGCCAAAATACCAGCAACAGTGTGTGAAAACCTTGTGAAGACTTACAGAAAACGTTTGACCTCTGTCATTGCCAACAAAGGGTATATAACAAAGTATTGAGATGAAATTTTGTTATTGACCAAATACTTATTTTCCAACATAATTTGCAAATAAATTCTTTAAAAATCCTACAATGTGAATTTCTGGATTTTTTTTCTCATTTTGTCTCTCATAGTTGAGGTATACCTATGATGAAAATTACAGGCCTCTCTCATCTTTTTAAGTGGGAGAACTTGCACAATTGGTGGCTGACTAAATACTTTTTTGCCCCACTGTATGTGGAAACATAAATCTCTTCAAATTGCATAACTGTAGAAGAAGTAATAACACGAGTAAAATGCCAGCTCTCTGGGAGAGAAGGGATAGGATGTGACAGTAGAGATTCAAATAAAACAAAACTATATCAGAACATCCAGATTCTAACACCTCAAGACTGCTCACGTGAAAACCAGAAGTTAACACCAGATCAAGCGTATGACCTTTTATATGAGTAGGATCTGTAACAAGCTGTGTCAAATTGAAGGAATCCACCATACACAAAAATTCCTTGACTAAAGGTTGTGTTTTACAGCAAATATGAATATTGAAATCTCCTAGGATTAACAATCTGTCACAACGAAGTACCAGTGTTGACAAAAACTCTTGACAATTCACCAATGAAGTCCTTATTATATTTAGGTGGTCTATAGATGAGTGCACAAAGTATGGGAGAAAACAGCTGATAAAAACATCACAATAATCCACACCACTCCAGTCCATCAGTTAACATCTTGTGAAGCCAAAAGCTGCGTGTTTGTAAAAAAATAAATCCATCATTAAGAGGTTTTTCACTTCAAGTCGTCGCTTCTGGACAAAATATGAGTCCATAATTCATAATAACACTTCCTCCAGTGAAAAAGTCCATCATCTGTTGTTTCTCACATCAAAATTCACCCACATATTTCTTTAGAGCTGTTTTGACTTGTAAACGGTGCTTAATCTGTGCAGATTTCTCTCCTGATTCAGACCAGATTACCTTTTCAATGGAGGAAGCAGTATTATGGATTATAGATTCATATTTTAGCTGTTTAAAGTTAAAAATGTCTTGATGGATTTGTTTCTTACAAGCACGCAGCTTTTGGCTTCACAAAATGTTAACTGATGGACTGGAGTGGTGTGGATTACTTGTGGATTATTGTGATGTTTTTATCAGCTGTTTGGACTCTCATTCTGACGGCACCCATTCACTGCAGAGGATCTATTGGTGAAGAAGTGATGCAATGCTACATTTCTCCAAATCTGATGAAGAAACAAACTCATCTACATCTTGGATGGCCTGAGGGGGAGTATGTTTTCATTTTTGGGTGAACTATTCTGTTAAATACGCTGTGAGAAGTAAAGCTCAATGTTGTTCTCTGTCAGGCACATGCTGGTGGTTTTCGGAGGTCTTCAGGGTTTAGAAGCAAGTGTTGATGCCGATGAGAACCTGAACGTCACTGATCCCAGCGTGCTCTTTGACCTTTACCTCAACACCTGTCCTGGGCAGGGCAGTCGCACCGTCCGCACCGAGGTGAGACAGAAAATGCATTTATATAAAGGGGTCCATAGGGAAAATTTTTTCTTTTGAACTAAACCTTGTTATAGTAAAAATGACAAATATTTTTACCCTAGAATCCTTTTTGAGCAAAGTTCATGTTTTCTTTCCTGTTTAAAGGCCTGTTCACACAAAAGAAATAATTTATTATAACTATAAAGTAAAAAAAAATCACTCTAATTGTATGAGAATAAAGAAAGTCCACACTACAACTAAAGTTTGTGATTATTGGTGACAGTTATGAATATAGTACGTTTTGTTTACTTGTTAGGTGAATCTCACAAAGATATGTCAATCTAAAGAAAAATACAAATGAAGAAAAAAAGAAATTATATTTTACATTTTAGGTCCAGAAAGATGTTTTTCATTCTTATTCTATCAATAAATCCTATTACATTCCTTTTGCATAAGTGTTATTTTAGTATTATTTATATACTATTGTAGTATTTATAAAAATTTTGAATTAGCTTTTATATTTTGTTAATTTAAGTTGTATTAATTTTAGTAATGTGCTTTTGTCAATTTTGTAATTTAAAAAAATACATATTTCTATTGGGTTTCTTATTTCAGCTTTTTACATCATTTTATTACTTCAACCTGAACTTTATTTTTATTTCACTTAGTTTTTTAAGGCAACATTTCTAATTTTCATTTGTTTTTTTCCCTAATATTTTTTTTCAGCTTTATTTCAATTAATGATTTTTTTAATACTTTTAGTTAACAGTAACAACACTCCAGCATAATACAGTAATTGAAATCATAATATATAGTCAGCACTAACAGTCTCTGCAACAAATGCTACTATGATGTATACTTTACTTATGTAAATATATTGTGCATTTGACTATAACGACAGAGGAAATATGTCACTTTCATTCATGTCACTTTCATTTTTTTCCAGCTGATGAACGATAAAAACATTGACAGTCAATCAGAATCCACCTGACTTTTAAAGAGCTTAAGCATCTAAAGATGACAAAAACTGCGGCATATGCTTGTAATAAACGAGACGTTATCATGTGTTGATGACGATAGTAATCGCTATAGTTATCGTTCTATTCAGTTGAAATTTAGTAAATGTTTTTCTCTTTCATACAGGAGGCCATATTAATCAGTTTAACAGGACTCAGGCAGAAAATCGCAGCTGTATTTCCTGACCAATCCAAAGGATGACCACAGGAAGTACATCTGAAGAACCACAGGAAGTACAGCTGTCAAGACCTTATCTATGTACATTATTGTGAATCATTTTGTATTGAAATATTACTATGTATCACTGAACTGTCATGCATATTGTGTTTATAACTATAAACAGACAAATCATGAAACTCAAGTCTGTTTTCAAATGTATACATTTATTTTTTCAGACAGGCATGTAAAGAACATTCATAATGAGAAACGAGCAAAACTGTCAGCTCATACTGTCAAATCACTGCAGTCATGATGAGTAATAATTATCATCATAATAATACTGATTTCAGTCTGCAACCCTTCCAGAATAAAAGCATCTTCATACAAATGCCCCAGATGGTTATTACCCACAATTCCTCTGCTCTTGTGCTCAGGCAGATGGTCGATTTTAAATAACGAAATAAATTAAGAAAAAACATTCTCTGAAGGTTTTGACATTATGGGTGATAACTGAGATTATTATCGAGCAGGACTTGAAAATGAGAAATGTAATACTTGGGATGTTTACAATGAAATGTGTCATTCAAAACTACGAGTTCTTCTCATGCTTGTTGATTTTTGACACTTGATGATTAGAGGCGATATGAGCATCATTTGGCGATGCACGTTCAACTTAAAGGAACAGTTCACCCAAAATTGGAAATATGCTGAAAATGTGCTCACCCTCAAGCCATCCAAGATGTAGATGAGTTTATTTCTTCATCAGATTTGGAGAAATGTAGCATTCCAACACTTGCTCAGCAGTGGATCCTCTGCAGTGAATGGGTGCCGTCAGAATGAGAGTCCAAACAGCTAAGTTTGTAATTCACACCTCTCCAGTCCATCAGTTAATGTCTTGTGAAGCCAAAGGCTGCATGTTTGCAAGAAACATCTATCATTAAGACGTTTTAACTTCAAACCTTTGCTTCTGGCTAAAATATGAGTCCTCTATACATAATATTGCTTTTATTCAGTGAAACGTCATCTTGTCTGAATCAGGAGAGAAATTGCACAGATCAAGCATCATTTACAAGCCAAAACACTTATGCTGGTGGATTTTGATATGGGAGGACAACAGAGGATGGACTTTTTCACTGGAGGAAGCGTTATTATGGATTATGAATTCATGCTTTAGCTAGAATCAATGGTTCCAGTTTAAAAAAAAACATCTTGATGGATTAGTTTCTTACAAACACAGAGTTTTTGTCTTCTCAAGATGTTAACTGATGGACTAGAGTGGTGTGGATTATTGTGTTTTTATCAGCTGTTTGGACTCTCATTCTGACGGCACCCATTCACTGCAGAGGATCCATTGGTGAACAAGTGATGCAATGCTACATTTCTCCAAATGCGATGAAGAAATAAACTCATCTACATCTTGGATGGCCTGAGGGGGAGTAAATGTTCAGAAAATGTTCATTTCTGGGTGAACTATTTCTTTAATGCAAATGAATCCGAGCACTTGTGTTATTTATCAGCCGTTATTTATGGGTTTTGTACAAATCAAAGGCAAGGCATTCAAAGCAGCACATAAGTTAACCAGACTACCACTACCCATTACCAATGACAACTTGAGTTCTCCAATAAAAGCACAGTGCCAAAAACAGTATCGTCCAATGAGAGCAGAGCATTTACAACAGTCATATGAAATACTCATTTGGAAACAGAAGCGAGTCATAGCGTGATATATAAATGTGTGTTATACACTAACAGCTGTAGCCAGAGAAATTCAAGTTGTACAACTGATCAATAACATTACAACTACTTGGTAAAAAGGTCATAATAAATTTAAAGGCCTCGACACATTTTAAACAGCGACACAGTATGTTAGTGATTTTTGGTGTTGTTGATTATGAATAATAGTACATTTTGTTTACTTCTTGAGTTATATGATATATCCGGGTCATATTTCACCCCATAATCAAAAGAAAAGGAAGAAATTATTTTTTTACACGATGCCTATTTTAGGTCCAGTAATGTTTTGCAAATGTCCTTAATTATTATATGTTTAAATATTTTCTAGTAATTATTTGTTTGGCTTTATTTTTTTTATTTCAGTTTTAGTCATTTTAGTACTTAACCTTATTTTAGTTAGTTAGTTTCTAATTTCATTTAAGTTTTTCTTCTAATATTTTATTAGTTAAGATTTTAATAGGCTTTTATTTTTATATTTCAGTTTTCATTTTAATTTTAGTTTGTTTTATTAATTTTGTTGTATTTTATTAGCATTTTTTATATTTCTATTTAATTTATATTAATTTCAGTTTTAGTCATTTTTAAAAGTGTAGCATTAAAAATGGAAAATGTTCACTTTTGAAAGGAATTCAACTTAAACTTATTTCAGTTATTTGCCAAAGCAACATTTAAAATTTTCATTACTTTTTTTTAAATGTAAGTTTTTAATCAGATGTATTTTATTTTATTTTATTTTATATCAGCTTCATTTTAAATAACGAAAGTTATTTGTAATATAGTTAACAATAACAACACTCCTTTATAATGATAATACAGTAATAATAATCACAATATACTAACTTTATCTTAAATAAGCATTTATTGCATTTAGTGCATCAAATATTACTATGATGTATACTTTACATAATGTACATGTACCGTAAATTCATTTTCATTTCATTGGCTGTGAAATGTGTTTATAAATACTTTAAAACACATTAATGGTCCTATATAGGCCTGATTTTCTTTATTTTTCTTCTAATTTTATGGGGAAAAATGACCCGGACATGTCTTGTAGTGGATGATTCAGTGAAGCTCTAGAAGCGTATTAAATGGAATTACAGAATGTTCTAGAACTTTGACTGACATTTGGTCAGGTTTCATATAACTTCATTCATAAAGGTATAAAGGCATAAATAGCTCTCCATTTCAACACCTTCCCAAAAAGTACAGAAAAAGTACTGAAAATGATGTGATTTAAAATGACCATTTACCTGGTCATTTAAAAATGTGTTGTTTTTTTTTTTTTTAGTATTGTCTTATTGTCTTGCTTAGGGCATTTTAAAACCATATAAACTTGTAAAAATATTTTTTTTTTGGAATAACAATTTACATAGTTCTTATTTACACAATAAAACATACTCTTAATCTTGTAAAGTTGTTAAATTCTCATTCCTATTCTCTGGTAGTTTCACATGACTAACATTCAGATGTGTTGATTGTACCACAAGATCCAAATTAATCTTCCATTTGGCAACTGACAAAGGATTTCTCTTTCATTCTCCATCCAAAAGGCCTTTGTTCTCTGAGAAATGACCGGTTATGGGTGAAAAACTGTGTAAGAGAAGGCTTAGGAAAACTTCACGGCAGTAGTGTGTAGATGTTTTTGAAACTGTCATGCTTAAGACAATAAACGATCCATCATCTGTTCATTTTCCTAAGGAAAACTAAGATTGTCCACCCTTGGCTTGTTCCTGGATCCCTGCATGGCCTTTATTTTGGCTCAGTCACTAATCCAGATCAAAGAGAAACCAGCAGCCGTTCTGGATACGTTTCTGAGCAGGCAATGCATTTGAAATGGTAGCCATTTTGGATCAGAAGGTCACAGAAAGGCGCCATGTTGGCTCCAACTCACCAGGCTGATGGAGTGTTTTCTCTGGTGTTGGGTGTGTTTCTCACCACGTCGGGTGGCTGTAGCTGATGTTGTACTGCTTGGCCCAGCGCGCAAACACCTGTTTCTCAGTGATGAAGCGGTGGTGAGATCCGCGGCGCCCCCTCTCGTTCTGGAGGTACGTCACACACTCGTCTGGACCTCTGGGTTTGTAATAGTGATAGGGCATCCATTTGGGCTGAGGACGCTTCCTACAGAAAACACAATTCAGGAAACTATATTTCAGAGACTATATTCTATTGATACATTCTTAGACTAAAATAATGAAAAATAGTTCTTTATAATGGTGTGATGAAATTTACTGTTGCCCAATCAGCATTAGAGAGAAACTACAACTTTTGAAGGTCAAATTATTTCATCTTACCCACAATGGTTTGGCGGCACCATCCCATAAACCTTTATGTTGTCACACATCTCTATGGCAATGACCATGGTAAACCAGCCCGTGCTTAACCAGGACTGAGACTTTTTTCTGTGAAACGATAACAAACACTGAAAAATATAGCAATTTCAACAATGTTCAAACAATACAATAAAGAACCATTTAGGGATGTTTGTAAATGTTAAAATATAATCATATATTTAATTATTATAATTATTTTAAATTGTAATTATTTTATTAATTGTTGTTATTAATTATATTTAATTACATATTTAAGTTTATGTAATTTCTCCATAAATATGTTTTTATTTCTATTGTATATATAAAAAAACAACAAAGTTGTATTTTATTGTATTAGAACTGGGCGATAAATCAATATTCATATTTATTGAAAAAATAAATCCACAATATTATTATTGTTATTTTAATATATTATACGACCAATATATATTTAACCATGCTGTAGTGGGTTTTATTAATAAATAAAATTAAATAAAAATACAATTAAAAACAAAACACAACAAAAATAAATAAAATGCATTAACAAATAAAATACATAAAAAATAAACAGTTTATTTCAAACTAATAAAAATGTAAAAAATTCTAAACATTTGACAGAAAATTTAAAAATAAAATCGAATTTAAATATTAACAAAAACTCTAATAGTATACTTGTAGTATACAAGTTCTGTTTTTGACGAATACAATAAAAATAAAAATGCACTGTTTTGTTGCAAAATAATTGTTCACATTTTAAAAGATCGACTCAACTGTTTATAAATTATTCAATTGTTTTGTAAATTCATTTCATTAGACACTATTTTTGAAGATAACTTTGTATTAAATCGTAAAACACAGAATCCAGAAAAAAATAAAAGTGATTTCATGGTGCCCTAAATTAAAAGGTAGCTTACCTGCAAACAAACAAGTTATGTGTACATTCATCTTTGAAGTATAACAAATATGTGGGATGCATTTGAATATTAAAATGAATATTATTGTAACAATCAAAACAACAAAATAACATTGAAAAAAATTAAAAATACATACATAAACATGTCAAACGAAAGTACCCAAAAGGAAGAGCTGGTGCTTACCTGTCTCGGCCGGTCTCTTTCTGAAAGAGCGTGTCGAACTTCTGCATTTTGCTGGGTGAGATGAAGAAGAAGGACAGGTTACTGTAGGTCATACTGACTCTCTGGATCAGCCGGTACAGCGTTCCCTTCGCGTCGCGGCCGATCTTCGTCGACGGGCCCCAGAATATGATGGCAGGGCTCTCTGAGCGATTGAGGAACTCGGCAGGTTTGCGAATCACACGGAATACGCTGGAATGAGCCACGACGCGCACGCTGGTCCGGTTCCCCACGTCTGATTCGTAGCCGGAGGTTGGAGCGTCGTTCATGCGGATGACGCACTCCTTACGGTCGATCTCGTCTCCAGCATGAGTCCCCAACACGTGACTCGAGCTGGTCACTAACGCACACTGATGGCAGCGAAGGTTCATGCTCTGAAACAACAATGCAGCAACTTACATGAGCCATCATTTATTTGATAAAAGATTCTAGTGCATTTTTTTCATATAGCAAATAATATATATATATATATATATATTTTTTTTTTAATTTATTAAATATTTATTTTTAATAAATTTATTATTATTAATTATTATCATTAATTTTTTTATTAATTAGCTATTGATCCATAATTTAATTTAGACTTCAAGTGTTTCTTTTCATTCAGCAAATAATATATCAGATGCATTTTTAAATATGTTTCAAAATATACAAAAAATGGTCAAAAATTATCATTTGATAATTCTCTCTCTCTATATACAGGTGCATCTCAATAAATTAGAATGTCGTGGAAAACCCACCAATTCACTATTTCAACAAATTAGAATACTTTATAAGACAAAAAAACAAAACAAAAACATTTTTAGTGAATTGTTGGTCTTCTGGAAAGTATGTTCATTTACTGTATATGTACTCAATACTTGGTAGGGGCTCCTTTTGCTTTAATTACTGCCTCAATTCGGCGTGGCATGGAGGTGATCAGTTTGTGGCACTGCTGAGGTGGTATGGAAGCCCAGGTTTCTTTGACAGTGGCCTTCAGCTCATCTGCATTTTTTGGTCTCTTGTTTCTCATTTTCCTCTTGACAATACTCCATAGATTCTCTATGGGGTTCAGGTCTGGTGAGTTTGCTGGCCAGTCAAGCACACCAACACCATGGTCATCAACTTTTGGTTCTTTTGGCAGTGTGGACAGGTGCCAAATCCTGCTGGAAAATGAAATCAGCATCTTTAAAAAGCTGGTCAGCAGAAGGAAGCATGAAGTGCTCCAAAATTTCTTGGTAAACGGGTGCAGTGACTTTGGTTTTCAAAAAACACAATGGACCAACACCAGCAGATGACATTGCACCCCAAATCATCACAGACTGTGGAAACTTAACACTGGACTTCAAGCAACTTGGGCTATGAGCTTCTCCACCCTTCCTCCAGACTCTAGGACCTTGGTTTCCAAATGAAATACAAAACTTGCTCTCATCTGAAAAGAGGACTTTGGACCACTGGGTAACAGTCCAGTTCTTCTTCTCCTTAGCCCAGGTAAGACGCCTCTGACGTTGTCTGTGGTTCAGGAGTGGCTTAACAAGAGGAATACGACAACTGTAGCCAAATTCCTTGACACGTCTGTGTGTGGTGGCTCTTGATGCCTTGACCCCAGCCTCAGTCCATTCCTTGTGAAGTTCACCCAAATTCTTGAATCGATTTTGCTTGACAATCCTCATAAGGCTGCGGTTCTCTCGGTTGGTTGTGCATCTTTTTCTTCCACACTTTTTCCTTCCACTCAACTTTCTGTTAACATGCTTGGATACAGCACTCTGTGAACAGCCAGCTTCTTTGGCAATGAATGTTTGTGGCTTACCCTCCTTGTGAAGGGTGTCAATGATTGTCTTCTGGACAACTGTCAGATCAGCAGTCTTCCCCATGATTGTGTAGCCTAGTGAACCAAACTGAGAGACCATTTTGAAGGCTCAGGAAACCTTTGCAGGTGTTTTGAGTTGATTAGCTGATTGGCATGTCACCATATTCTAATTTGTTGAGATAGTGAATTGGTGGGTTTTTGTTAAATGTGAGCCAAAATCATCACAATTAAAAGAACCAAAGACTTAAACTACTTCAGTCTGTGTGCATTGAATTTATTTAATACACGAGTTTCACAATTTGAGTTGAATTACTGAAATAAATGAATTTTTCCATGACATTCTAATTTATTGAGATGCGCCTGTATATTACTGCTGTCAAGTGATTAATCAGGATTAATTGCATCCAAAATAAATGTTTTTGTTTACATAATATAAGTGTGTGTACTGTGTATATTTATTATGTATATATAAATACACACATATACAGTAAATATTTTGTAAATATTTACATGTATTTACATGCATATATTTATATTCATATACTTTATATTATATGAATATAAATATATTTAATATAAAAACATAACATATTTTTCTTAAATATATACATGCATGTGTGTGTATTTATATATACATAATAAATATAAACAGTACACACACATATTATGTAAACAAACCTTTTATTTATTTTGGATGCAATTAATCACGATTAATCGTTTAACAGCACTAATATATATATATATATATATTTTTTTTTTACTGGATGGATTAGAAACATTATTTGTAAAAGTTTTGGCAGCACCTTGTTGCCGTAAACAGGAACGTATCCCTCCTTCCCGGCCCATTTCTTGAGGTTGGTGTGTTTGACGGCGCGGTGAAACTCGTAGACTTTGAAGGGGCTGTAAAGATCAGCTGAGCTGCTGGAGCTGTAGAGGATGAGGAGCGTCATTATGAGGAAGACCGCCCCATAAATCACCATCCGCTGCCCCTGCTGCCATTGCTGAGGAAACACAGATGAGCTCATCAGCTTACTGACCAATGACTGAGACTCACTTCATACATAAACACTGGAGGAAATCACTGGAAATCAGATTAGCATCGATCCTTTCACATACAAAAGACACTTTTAAGCTTTTTATATGAACATTATCTGTATGTTTTGCCATGTTTTATTAGAGTGTATATAAATAATATTTAAATATTATACTAATTTAATGTTCCTTGAACTGCAAAAATGCAGCAGGTATTTTATATTGATTACTGAATGGTGGATACTTTGTTTCCCCAAATATTTATGGCATAATAAATGCATCTATCAGTGTTTATAGAAAGCTACATTTTAAGTTAAATGCAAATTTTTAATTTGTTTTAAATCTGTAACACGGGAACAAACAATACACATACAAAAAAGTGGAAAATCAGTCTAATATACATATTATTTATGTGTGTGTATATATTATAATTTAAAAAAATAGATTTTTAATGTTTTTGAAAGAAGTTTTTTTTTTTTGCTCACCAAGGCCACATTTTTTTTGATAAAAAATACAGTAAAAACAGTAATACTGTGAAATATTACAATTTCAAACAACTGTTTTCTATTTTAATATATTTTGAAATGTAATCCTAAATGTAACCCTGAATGTATTCCTGTGATGACATTTGTAAGAGACTTTTTTAAAAAGCTTTTAAAAATTCTAATTAATCCAAACTTTGGACCAGCAGTGTAAATAATATTAAAATATATTTTTAAGGGTTTTTCTACTCACTTTATCTACAAAACGCAGTCTCATTCTCCTGCTACTCTTCTATCAGGGTTCAGTGCTCATGCCTAGAGAGAGAGACAGAGAAACTGGATCAGTTTTCTGTGCCAAAAAACACTGACACCTGTAAAACTGAGCATGTGTCTAAATTAATTATATACCAATTCTGTTCAAACTTATATTCAGAAATAACATGCAGAGGTATTTTAATAACCCGTCTCCCATGGTGTAAGATTTACACAAGCCATGCTTTATAAAAATATGAATCAAATGCAAATAAAAAAAACAGCTTGTCCATGCAAACGGCAGACAATCACACAAGAAAATAACAATTTAATATTTAATCTGACAGGAGACAACCATCTTTAAACCACCGGACACCTTTAAAACCTGACACCAGTTACTTTACATATAAATAAGGCTATAAAGCTAAGATAAGAGCAAAGCCTTAATATTTATTTATTTGTTTGTTTGTTGGAAAAATCCAATATTTTGTTCTGAACAGTATATTGCAACAAATATAACGTTATATTAAAATCTGATACAAGAAGTCATACCTCCAGGGCCTCTTTAAAACTACAAAGGCCATTTACCCGAAATAAACAAATATATGTACAGAATTACAGTCTTGTCAATCAAAATGCATTTTTTAACACACACATTATGGCCCTGCGTGGATGAAAACACACCATAAAGCATCTGTGTGTGCTGCTCGCGGGAGCTGCGGAGATCCTCGGGATAAAGCAGCGTCTGATCTGACGCCGCGTGACACCTGCGCGCTTATAAACCCGCAGACGATTCTTACCGATGCGTCAGAGCTTTATTCTGGATCTTGTTGAATCCGCGCAGCATTATCATCATAATCATAATCATCCTCATCATCAACCCCGCCGCTGCCTCATAATCATCTCCGCCGGAGGAGCGAGTGCGCATGCGCCGCACACCGCGTTGTATTTCTATAGCCTTTGATTTACATTACTGAAGACGCGACGCGCCACGACAGAACGCTCATGACGCTAGCACCGAATCGACCAATCAGAACGCTCCCACACGCGACGAGAGAGAATGATTTCTGAAGGATCATGTGACACTGAAGACTGGAGTAATGATGCTGAAAATTCAGATTTGATCACAGCAATCAATTACATTTGACAATAGATTCAAATAGAAAACAGTTATTTTAAACTGTAAAAAATATTTCACAATATTGAAGTTGTTTTTCTGTATTTAGGATCAAATAAATGCAGCACTGATGAGCAGAAGACACTTCTTTTAATAATATTAAACATTTTTATCTAAAACATATTATTTTATATTAATAATATGTTATTATTAATAATAATAACAATAATTATATAATTAGATATATATACTGTATGTTTGTGTGTGTGTGTATACAGTGCCACTTGAAAGTTTGTGAACCCCTTGCAGAATCTGTGAAAATGTTAGTAATTTTAACAAAATAAGAGAGATCATACAAAATGCATGTTGTTTTTTAATTAGTACTGTCCTGAGTAAGATATTTTACATAAAAGATGTTTACATTTAGTCCAGAAGACAAAAAAATAGCTGAAATTATTAAAATAACCCCATGCAAAAGTTTGTGAACCGTTGGTTCTTAATACTGTGTGTGGTTACCTGACTGTTTTTTGTTTTGTGATGGTTGTTCATGAGTCCCTTGTTTGTTCTGAACAGTTAAACTGTTCTTCAGAAAAACTGTTCTTCAGAAAAATCCTCCATGTCCTGCAGGTTCTTCAGGTTTCCAGCATATTTTGCATATTTGAACCCTTTCCAGCAGTGACTGTATGATTTTGAGATGCATCTTTTCACACTGAGGACAATTGAGGGACTCGAACACAACTATTAAAAAAAGGTTCAAACATTCACTGATGCTCCAGAAGGAAACACGATGCATTAAGAGTCAGGGGGTGAAAACATTTGAACAGGATGAAGATGTCCAAATTTTTATTATTTTGTAGAAATATAATTTTTTTCCATTTAGTACTGCGCTTCGGAAGCAACAGAAGCAACATTGCATGTTTCCCGGAAAACAAATTAAGTACAATTTACCTTGATCTTCAAATTCAAAAAGTTTTCACCCCCTGACTCTTAATGCATCGTATTTCCTTCAGGACCATCATTGAATGTTTGAACCTTTTTTAATAGTTGTGTTCGAGTCCCTCAATTGTCCTCAGTGTGAAAAGATGCATCTCAAAATCATACAGTCACTGCTGGAAAGGGTTCAAATATGTAAAAGATGCTGGAAACCTGAAGAACCTGCAGGACATGGAGGATTTTTCTGAAGAACAGTGCTCAGTTTAACTGTTCAGAACAAACAAGGGACTCATGAACAACCATCACAAAACAAAAAACAGTCGTGATCATCCAGGTAACCACACACAGTATTAAGAACCAACGGTTCACAAACTTTTGCATGGGGTTATTTTAATAATTTCAGCTATTTTTTCGTCATGTAGACTAAATGTAAACATCTTTTATTTAAAATATCTTACACAGGACAGTACTAAATAAAAAATAACATGCATTTTGTATGATCTCTCTTATTTTGTTAAAATTACTCACATTTCTGCAAGGCGTTCACAAACTTTCAAGTGGCACTGTATATATATATATATATATATATATATATATATATATATGTGTGTGTGTGTGTGGGTGTATAAGGCAATAACATATATTGTATGTATGTGTGTATAAGGCAATACAAACCACATACACATTAAATTACAATACTGCTTAGTTTATTATCTGCCTATTTAAATTTCAGAAACACAGCAAGACAGACCTAAACTTCAGCCTGAGTCGTCACAGGTCAAACCATCACCACAGAATTACACCGTAATCTACCAAATTATGTGTGTAAGAATATCTTAAATAAAAAAACAAAACAAAACAAAAACACATAACTGAAAATAAGACACAATCCCCCCGGTTTCACAGACAAGGCTTAAACCTAGTCCTAGACTAAAATGTAAGTCTGAGCTGTTTCAACTGAAATAAACTTGCACTGACTGATCTTAAAATATATCAGTACCTTTGTTTTGTCTCAAAATGCACACCAGTAATGTTTTTTTCTAAGTACGTTTATAAAAGTTACTTAAATGTCCTAATTGAACTATGGCCTAATCCTGGCTTAATCTAAGCCCTGTCTGTGAAACCGGGCCAATGTAATGTAAAAAAAACACACATTATATTGAATAGCATCGTATGATATTAATCCATAATGTGACTTCATTATATATTAATTTACAAATGCAGTTAGATTCTCTCGGGTTAATATTTGAAAAAGATAAACTTTGCTAAGACAAGCACCAAAAACCATCTTAAGCCAACACATGCATGCAATATTGAAAATAATAAAGTTTGGCTCTGTCTGCAGTAACATTTTCTACCTTGGAATAAATACAAAAATAAATGTATATAATCATAAAAGCACAGTACCTTTTCTGTCACCCTTACAGAAAACCTTTAAGTAAAAATCTTGGGTTAGGTGGCGAATGATAAAATTCTCTATAAACACACACATAAAATAATAAGAATAAAAAGTGCAATCAAAGCAAAATGTAAAAAAAAGCGGAATTTTCTGGGAAAAAATTGACAATTTTGTCGCTGAGATGAGAATATTAAATGCTTAAAAAACATTTTACTCAGAAATATTAGAAAATCACAGTGTTAATAATTAAAACATTGGTGTCAAAAATGGTGTTGTGTTCTGCTAGATTCAAACGCATAAATAGCCATTTTAATATTACTTATTAATAATAATATAGATAATGACAAATGTATAATGAAAATAAAATATTACCACATCTAACTCTGCATAAATGATTGCAGTGATTAAATGTAGTATTATAAGTTTTGAGCATTTATGTCATAGATTATATAATATGATATTGTCATATTTACACAGTTAAGATGACATACAGTGATTTTGTATGATTTCTAATTTTTCAGAATGAATCATTTGAGAGATTAATGTAACATCTGCTAAGTACCTGGAACATCTGCGCAAGTTCAATGTGTTACAAGAAGTGGAAAATCCTGTTAGTTAATTACCTTTGATTACTGTTAACTAAGCTTGAGTTTACAGCAGACCAGCAGTCTATAGTGGTTAAATCAGATCAGTGTGTAGTAAATCCACGGATACGATCATCGCTATGAATACACAGTGAAACACTCTTGTTTCACTCGAAAGATTATTTATGTTTGATATACAAGAGATATTATGTGACGTAAATATACTGTAATGTCATTTGAGCTCTGAATTCAGATCCTCTCACGCAGACGAGTTTAGTATTTCAGTGGCTGACCATGGAAAGTGTTAGTTAACCAGAGATCAGATTAACATACGAAAGACAAACAAACTGACAGTCACATTTTTGTCAGTAATAAAATAATGCAAAATTCTGTTTAAAACTGAAGGAATAAAACCGTACCGAACAAACAAAAGTAAAGCAGCATGATTCAAACGCCAAACTGACAGCTGAATGTACACAGTAAAAGCACCGCAGTGGTTTTTCATAAACTGACATCCAACCTTCAACTTCACACAGAGTCAAACCTGGTTGAAACTAGTCTTGCTGATGTTCCTGGTGTGACCAGGGTGGGTAAACAAAGCGTAGTTTCCCCTGAGACGCCCAGCGGCTGTAAATGAGCTTCTCTGTGATGAAGCGATGGCCGCCTCTCTTGGCGTGTTCGTGAGCGCGGTACATGCGGCACTCATCCAGATGCGACGGCTCGTAGTAGTGGTATGGCACAAACGAGTGGTTGGCGTTACTACAATCAAGACAAAACACAGAAGTTAGTGAAGAAATATGTAAAAAATGAATATATGCTTAGATATTCTGTGTATACATAGTCCATAGATACACAGACCTACATAGTCCAAATCAAGCTCACAGGATGTTAAACTCATCACATACTATACATAATTTATTATATTATTTAATTAAAATTATACTAATTTAATTAATTTATTATTATATTAATGTATTATTTCTAAACAATTGTGCCTTATTTATGTACTCCGTCTCTCTCTATATATAAATAGTTTTATATTAATAAATAAATATTTGCTTCAAAATATGAATCTGTAGATTACATGATATCTTGAGTTATAAATGGGTGTAATTACAAACATGTATAAAAACCCAACAGTACATTAATTCTGTAAATTATCTTCTGTACACGTGAGGACATTTGTGACAGAACATACGTTATCAATTATATTAATTAAATTATTAATTATTATTAATTATAAACATAAATATGTCTATACATACATCTATTACGTCTAATTCTGTAAATGCTTTCCTATAAATGTGAGAAGGTTTGTGACAAAACATACGTAATTAATTATATTAATTTAATTATTAATTATTTTCATTTCAAATAATAGTGTCTACTTATACACACACAGATATATATAAAAACTTCATAAATTTAATATTCACTTCAAAATATGAATCATAAATATGCAAGTGTAAACATAAATGTGTAAATCTGTAAATTGTTCTTTGTACAAGTGAAGAAGATTGTGACAAAACATACATAATGTTTTATATATATATATATATATATATATATATATATATACACACACACACAAAATACAATAAAATTAATATTCACCTTAAAATATGAATCTATTGATTATTAGGTTTTATATACTGAGCTATAAATACAAGTGTAAAATTCTACAGACCATTAATGAGATGAGATGCAATTCTATATATAATGTCAGATCCATAATTAGTGGCAAAGCAAAACTGACTGAATTGTATTCTGTTTCTTAACAAACTAAACTCAAACAACTGAACTCACCTGCAGTAAGAGCCGTCAATCATTCCATAAACCAGAATACTGTCACACACCTCCAGAGCCAAAATCATCGTAAAAAACCCTGTACTGAGAAACGCTCCTGATTTCATCCTGCCAGAAATAAAGCGATAAATTTACAATTACTTTTTTACATAATAAAGATGATAGAATAGAGGAAGACTAACCTGTTTTTGCCCGTCTCGTTTTGAAAGACGCTGTCGCAGTACTGGACCTTTTCTCTGGTGACGGTGTAGATATGTGATTGTGGGTACTTCTTGGCCAGCATCACTAGTGCATTGAAGATTTTCCCCTTTCCATCCTCCCTCATGTTTTTCTCAGGGCCCCAAATGACGAATTTAGTTTCTGCTTCTCGCCCGAAGAAATAGCCCTGCTGCCGAACCAAGTGCGGCACGCTGGTGTGAGAGACCACACGCAGACTGGTCCTGTTCCCCACATCAGCCTCGTACCCGACGGTGGGGGCCGCGTTCATCCGGATCACGCAGTCCTGTCCGTCGATCTCCTGACCCTGTGCACCGCCCAGCATCTGCCCGGAACTGGACACCACGGCACAGCGGCCGCAGTGGAAGTCCAGGAACTGAAAACACATTATATATCAGAGATGCAAACAGGGAAGGGGGAAAAAAGGTGAGAACACTGCGCGGATCAGAGACATGCTCCACACGGAATTTCTTTTAAAGGTATTTGCTTTACATGCTCATTTGTAGTTACTTTGAGGTATTTTTTTTTTTATATTTTTTATTATCTTATGGCTCGGTTTCACAGACGGGGCTTAGTTTAAGCCAGGACTAGGCCTTAGTTAAATTAAGACATTTAAGCAGCTTTTATAAAAAATGTCTTAGAAGAAAACATTACAGGTGTGCATCTTGAGACAGAACAATGTGACTGACATGTTTTACGATATGTCAGAGCAAAATATTTTTAGTTGAGACAGCTCAAACATGCATTTTAGTCTAGGACTAAGCCTTGTCTGTGAAACTGGGGGAAAATGTCCAAAACTGTAATTTTCACACAAAAAAACAACAACAACAAAAAAGAAAACATTTTGTTGCAACATTTTACAAAAATCAAGATTGAATATATTTGGTCAAAATCCCATGTTATAAAAGACGAAGTGCTATGCAGGCTATTTAAGACAATATTGGCTGATTAGACAGCAATGCTGACCTAAAATGCTAAATGTTTGCCCTCTCTCTCTTCACCATTCCCACATCTCAGACCTCAGATACATGAAATATTACCCTTTTTTAGATATAGTTTGTTAAAGAGTAAAGAAAATAAATACTATGTAAAACTTATTGAAACAATAGTTATTTATTTACCCTGGCAAGACCCCCCCCCCCCCCCCCCATCACTTGTATTCCATCACTTGCTCACCAATGGATCCTCTGCAGTGAATGGGTGCCGTCAGAACGAGAGTCCAAACAAAAGCAAAAAGTTGCATGTTTGTAAGAAACTAATCCATCATTAAGAAGTTGTAACTTCAAACCATTGCTTCCACTTAAAATGCGAGTCCTCTATCAATAATATTGCTTTCTCCACTGAAAAAGTCATCTTGTCTGAATTAGGTGAGAAATCTGCACAGATCAAGCAAACACGCAGCTTTCGTCTTCTCAAGATGTTAACTGATGGACTGGAGTGGTGTGGATTACTTGTGGATTATTGTGATGTTTTTATCAGCTGTTTGGACTCTCATTCTGACGGCACCCATTCACTGCAGAGGATCCATTGCTGAGCAAGTGATGGAATAATACATTTCTCCAAATCTGATGAAGAAGCAAACTCATCTTTCATTTTATCTTTCACTTTCATTTCCGAGTGAACTGTTCCTTTAAATCTTTTACAAAGGGTCAAGTGATGCAACTTACATATGAATCTGAGCGAGTCTTGGGATGAACCCTCACATAACCACGCAAGCCTGTTTTCATGGCAAGTCCAGACCTTATCACATGATTGTACCATAGCAACAGACAAACAGAGAGGAGGAGGAGGCAGATCCAGTGAAACCACTGAGGGATGAAGAACGTCAGAGAGGTTCATTCAGAGTCAACAGTTTTTGACACATTTCCAGTCCTTTTATAAAATATGAAAGCAATACCAGGGATTTCATGTCCTATTGGCTCCAACCCAGGCGCTCAACTGGGGAGGAAACCCTCATTTTCCTGAGAAAATAGGAAAACTCAAATGACTTCCTCCAACAAGCGCTCAATGAACACACATATGTGAATGTTTACAGTGTGTATATACACACACACACACACACACACACACACATATATATACACATATACAATGTGTATTCAGTGAGTGCTGTGTGCATACACACACACACACACACTACTGTGACTTTAGACTACAGTTAAAAAAATCTGCTGACATATTGACAAACTTTTATCGCAGCGGAACGACAATAAACACATCATGACATCAATATACAACCCATTACATAATGACTTTATGTGCCTTAACTGTAATCGCATGTTAGTATACAGAGAGCACGAAAACAATAGATAACAACATAATTAGCTGTAAGATTAGCCTTCTTACATTTTCTTTCACTCGCTGATATTTACGTTCCGACAGGAAAACCCTGCTGTGACTTTAGTTCCGCCTCTCAGTGTGACGCTGGAACAACAACAACAACAACAACAATAATAAAATTACTTAAATTGTATATCACTTGGAAAATATGATAATAAAATTGGATTACGGAGAAAAAAGAATGAAGGAAAAACACGTATTTAATTATTTAAACGAGATATAAACAAATGTAAATGACTCAGGGTCTAACTAAAATATCACAGATTTTAGAATAATAAAACAAAACAAAATAAATCGTTATCATACTTTACCATCGTCATATTTACATTTTATCATGATAACTGTTAAAATACTACATTACCACCGGTATAGTTACTTCTGGAAAATTAACTTTCCTTTGTGTAATTTCCACTTTTGATGACTGTGGACCACTTTGTCAATGTATGTTGCACGTAATCGTAATATTATTTATATTTTCAAAAATGTATTATTATTATCATTATTATTATTATTATTGTTGTTGTTGTTTTTATTATTATTTTGATTATTATTATTATTATTATTATTATTATTATTAAAATGCACTCGGTGCAGTCAGATATCTGATAAACAGAGGAGCAAGAGTCGCGTCGCGACTGTTGATGTCATTGGATAGTCAACGCGTTGCGTCTTTCACTGCTCTTCTTTGATTGGTTCCCACTGAACAATCTAAAGCTGTTATAGGCTTTTTCCGCTGTAGCTCAAAACTCTGCCCCGCCCACCAGGAAATCACAGGTTAGTGTGTGCAATGCGGAATGAAAATGTCCTTCCAAACCAGGAGAAAGTGAGTGTGGGCTGCTTTTCACTCTTTCACTTTTAATATTGCGTTTAAAGCTGCTATGATGTGTCTGATTTTAGCCCCGGCTTTATGCATATATAAATGTATATATGACTGGAAACTGTCTTAAAAGAGCCTGGTGTTTGTGTGTGTTGAGCTAAGCTAATGTGCTGCTGGTGTCTAAGGACATGGACACATGGAGAGACAGTTTATTGATCAATGAGTATAAATTCAGTAAGAATAACAAAATCAACAGATAATAATGATATGAATTACTTTAAAATAAACAGATTTCTGCTCATTTACAATCTATGTGATTTTGTAGCTGCCAGTGACTTCTGATATTCATTTATAATGTTAGTTAAACTGATTCCTCAAGAAACACTTTCCTCTGTTGCAGCTGATGATTATAATTCATTTAATTATGTCTTGAACTGGCTGTCAGATTGTACCATGACAGATGAAGAGGTGTGTAACTAGCTGTACAGATATTTCTGCAGATGTTTCTGTAATTTATGTGTTTGTTTTCCTCTATTTTGAAGTCTGATTACCTGAGATCTGATTACAGTTGACACTTTTACAGTACAGACCTCAGATGCTAAATACCTTAAAAATATATCTTTTTGTTGTAATAAATACATTTTCATTGTAATAAATACATTTCAAAGTAACTGTATTTTTTAAAAGTATTTTTAATACGAAAATATTTGTGTGTATGTGTGTGTGTGTGTATATATATATATATATATATATATATATATATATATACATACATACACACAGATATTTCTGTGTATATAATTAGTTTTTTTTCTTTATTTTTTGAAGTTTGATTACCTGAGATCTGATTACATTTGATAATCACTTTTATAGCACAAACCTCAGATGTTAAATATCTTAAAAATAATGTGTGTTTGTAAATAAATTATATATTCTTATATTGTCTTCTGTGTGTGTATATATATATATATATATATATATATATATATATATATATATATATATATATATATATATTAGTTTCTTTTTTCCTTGTATTGCAAATTAAATATAATACTTTAATACATTTAATACAAACATATTTGTGTAGATATTTGTAGAATATATAATTATTAATAATTATGTTTTCATTTTATAGTAATGGGAGTGATTTTACATTACAATAATGAGAATTTTGAGGGGAAATGAGCTTAATATTATTATTATTTTTAAATATATATATATATATATAATTCAAAAACACTTAATACTGAAATAGACATTTCATCATCCGAAATATAATTTTTTGTCTTCCTTTTATGTTTGTCTCTGTGTTTGTATGTGTAATATGTCTGTCTATCTATCTATCTATCTATCTATCTATCTATCTATCTATCTATCTATCTATCTATCTATCTATCATCTTTGATCAGATCTGATCTGATATATACGATGTCAAAGTGATTATCAAATGTAATCAAACTTTAAAATAAAAAAATTATCAGCTATTTATAGGTCAATTTAAGTTTTTATTGTTGTATGTAAATGGCAGAATATGAGGTGTCTGACTAAATATCTTCTCTAAATTGCCAATATAGACTCATGTTTTGCATATGGTGTTTATATAAGCAAAGCTTCTAATCTAAAGCACTAGAACAATATGAACCATGTTTTCATCGTCTCCAAGGCAACAGTAATGAAGAGCTCGGCAACGCTGTGGCGTGGAATTGAAAGCTGTGTTTGTGGATGAGTCCTGCTGATCTGCAGACCGGAGGACAGAACTGAACTCCTGCTCCAGCTGTTCCAGGATCTGTCTGGAGCCACTCGGATGTGAAGGCATCTGCAGGAGGAAGGGGCGGAGCTGAGATGTCAATCAGAAGCGCTGAGGGCATGTCCATCATGCAGGCCTTAGCCATGACCGTGGCTGAGATACCTGTGTTCCTGTATTCCACCTTTGGACAGGTACACAGCACAGCACACCTCTGTATATCTGATCACACGCCTCACAGCTGCTCCTTACACACAAACAAGCTCTCTTCTTACTCTGCAACTATACACACATGTAGAAAAATGCTGATATGTCACAGGTCTTAGTCTTAATACTGTTAGCTATCAAAAACGCTAAAGTTGAACACTATTGATACCTCTCCTAACACCCTAGCATCAACAATGCTTTCCTCAAAAAAAAAGAAAGAAAAAGAATAAATATCTAGTTATGTCTATTTATCATTTTTATTTGTAGCATTTACACTACTCTATGAATATTTTTTATACTTTTTTATATTTTTATTTTTAGCTTTAATTTTTATTTCAATTTTAGTTTTAGTAATTTTACTACTTCAACTTAAACCTATTTCAATAAACTACCAGTCTTCATTTAATATTTATATTTTATATTATTTATGCTTTGTTTTAATTACCTTTTTCTTTTTTTTTCTTTTTTTTTTACTAGTTTTAGTTTACAATAATGACAGGTTTTAACATGTTTTTACAATTTGTGATCATTTTTATGAAATTAATCAGGCTACTTTGAGTCAATGTGTGAGTATTTACATTTTTTAATGTCCTTAATGTTATATTGTAATATTAAAATATGATAATTTTAAATTATAATTGTAGAATATTAAGTAATATAAAATACAATACCTTGAGTGAATGTGCAAGTATTTCAGTTTTTTCAATGTCCACAAGTTTATATTGTAATATAAAATATTAGATTAGGTTTAGATTATAATAAAACATACAAAAATAACATAAAATTATAATTTCAGTCTTAAATTAATTTTTGTGACTTTGATGAATGTGCAAGAATTTAAATTTTTTAATATCATTATTTTGAATAAGCTTTTAACTTAATCTTTTCATTAATCTTTTAACTTAATCTTTTCATTTTAAAGTAATATTTTTTAAATAATATTTGAAATATTTGTTATTTATATTTCTATTTAGATTTTATTTCAGTGTCAGTTTTAGTAATTTTACTCCTGCAACTTAAACTTTTTTTTATTTTTTTATTTTTTTCAATTATTTCAGTTGGTTTTATTTCTAAAACAATTTTTTTAGTGGTTTTATTTAACGTTTTTACAATAAATATTTATTTTTACAATTATTCTTGCAGCTATTCTATGCCATTATTCTTATTTCGTTCCCTTTCCTCTATAAAGTGTTTTTTCTTTTAATAATAAATGCAAAGTGAAAACAGCTAATAAATGATTCCTGTTTTCTTCTCTCCTTTTCTTTTTTTTCCCGTTCTGACATCCCTCATTTCTACATCACGTCTGTCTTTCTCTCAGTCTATATTTTCTCAGCTGAAGTTGAGCCCTAGTCTGAAGAAGGTGCTGTTCGCCACGGCTCTGGGCAGCGTTGCTCTGGCACTGACCGCGCATCAGTTAAAGAGACGGGGCAGGAAGAGGAAGCAGACAGTCAGTAAAGAAACACAGAAACCTGTGGGCATCCCAGAACAGCTGCTCCGAACCAGCCGGCCGGCCTCGCTCAAGAGAGGTGAGCAGATTCACGTATTTTGATTTTAAAGATTAAAGATGCTGTGTTATACAATTTTGTAGTATTTTAATTTATATATATATATATATATATATATATATATATATATATATATATATATATATATATATATATATATATATATATATATATATATATATATATATATATATATATATGGTAACTCTTTACAATAAGGTTCATTAGTTAACTACATTAGTTAACATGAACTAAGATTGAACAATACTTCGACACATTTATTAATCTTAGTTCATATTAATGTCATCATTTACTAATGCATTATTAAAATCACAAGTTGTGCTTGTTAACATTAGTTAATGCACTGTGAACTAGCATGAACTAACAATGAACGACTGTATTTTTATTAACTAACATTAACAAAGATTAATATATACTGTAATAAATGTGTTGATCATTGTTTGTTCATGTTAGTTAATACATTAACTAATGTTAACAAATGACACCTTATTGTAAAGTGTTACCATATATATATGTTTGTGTGTGTGTGTATTTTTTAAATCATATAAAAATAGAATTTTAGTCAAGGTTTCTTGCATCAAAAACCATTGTAAATTAGATTTTGTAACCTTTTTTTTTTTTTTAATTAATCAGACCCTACATTAGTTTTTGTGACAATTTTCATGAAATTATTCAGGCTACTTAAGTGAATGCATGAGTATTTACATTTTTTAATGGCAATAATTTTATAATATGAAATTATAATTTTATAGGTACGAAATAAGATACAATTATAATTTTAGGCTTAAATTAGTTTTTATAATCATTTTCACAAAATTAGTCAGGCTACTTTGAGTGAATATGAGTGTGAGTATTTTATTGTCCATAATTTAGTATTATATTATAAAATGTTGTAAAATTGTAATTTTCTAAATGTAATATAATATATAATTATAATTTTAGTGAAGGTTTATTGCACCAAACCAGTCATAACCAGTCATTTTCATGAAATTAATCAGTTTACTTTGAGCAAATGTGAGAGTTTTGTAATTATTTAATGCCCATATTGTTATATTACAATAAAAAATTACAATATTGAATTAATATGTTATGAATATTAAATAAATGTCTGCATTTAATGTCCAATGTTAATTTAACGTTAATTTTATATTCATGGAATTAGTTAGGCTATTTTGAGAATATGTCTATACTACATCAAAATCTTTCATTAAAAAAAATCCAGTTTTAATTTATAAATTACTCTATACAGTTATATTCATTTGTTCATTTGTGTGTTTCCAGGTCCGGTTCCAGGGCGTCAGATGATGAGTCCCAGCACCCGCAGTAATGACACTCTCAGCGGCGTCTCGTCTCTCGCTCAGAGCAAACACTCCAGCTCTTCACACAGCATCGCCTCTGTGCGTGAATCTCACAGATACACACACTGTCTGCCTGTTTATTTATCAACAAACACCTAACAAAAGGCCTAACCATACATTTTTAACCATTTTGTTTGGATCTGCCTCAGATGCGAGTTCCCTCCTCTCCCAACCAATCAGTGAACACTGGGATGCCGTGGGAGGCGGAGCCAGTGGCAGAGGAGCCGGGAGTCGGAGAGGATGCCAATGCTGAGAACCTCTATCTCATGGGTAATGTAGTTTACTATTGCCATCTATTGTATCAGCCATGCTGCATTCATTTTAACATGCTACACTACCATTCAAATGTTTGGGGTTTGTAAAATTTTATTTTTTTGAAAGAACTTATTAATACTTTTATTCAGCAAGCATGCATTAAATTGATCAAAAGTGACATTAAAGACAATTATAATCTTTCAAAAGATTTTTATCTCTCATAAATGCTGCTCTTTTGAACTTTCGTTTGCAAAAAAAAGTATCATGGTTTGAACAAAAATATTTGGCAGCACAACTGTTTTCAACATTGCTAATAATCAGATGTTTCTTGAGCAGAATGATTTCTGAAGGATCATGTGATGCTGAAGACTGGATTAATGATGTTGAAAATTCAGCTTTGATCACAGGAATAAATTACATTTTACAATATATTCAAACAGAAAACTTTTTTTTTTTTAATTGTAATAATATTTAATATTTTTTAGTAATATACTGTATTTTTGATTAAATAAATGAAGCCTTGGTGAGCCTTAAGAGACTTATTAAACATAAAAAAAAAATCTTACTGACCCTGAACTTTTGAACAGTGGTGTATTTTAAAATTTAATTGTAATTTTTAAATATTAAAAGAATAATATATAAACAACAATAAATTAAAATAAATACATTTTAAAATATTACATTTACATTTAAAAATTCTATTTCAATTTAAAAATACAAAATTACAATTTTAAATTGACCGTATACAGCACAGAATGCAATAAGTAGTCTTTTCCGAATATAGCCTCCATAAGTGTAGAAATGTGTGCAGCTGATGTTGGTCTTCTTTCGTCTCTTTCTCCTGCAGGGATGGAGCTGTTTGAGGAAGCCCTGCGCAAGTGGGAACTGGCTTTAAACATCAGACACAGAGCTCATTCCTGTGCATCTGGGTCAGACAGTCTCGCCCCGCAAGGATCAGAACTCGTGGAGCGCCATTCGGTAAATATCTCTCATTCATAAGCATCAGAAGAATGGCAGGAGCTGCTATTTGTGACCCTGGAGCACAAAAGCAGTCATAAGTAGCACAGGTATATTTGTAGAAATAGCCAACAATACATTGTATGGGTCAAAATAATTGATTGTTCTTTTATGCCAAATATCATTGGGATATTAAGTAAAGATTATGTTCCATGTAGATATTTTGTAAATTTCCTACCGTAAATATATCAAAACTTAATTCTTGATAGGTAATATGCATTGCTAAGAACTTCATTTGGACAACTTTAAAGGCGGTTTTCTCAATATTTAGATTTTTTTGCACCCTCAGATTCCAGATTTTCAAATAGTTGTACCAAATATTGTCCTATCCTAACAAACCGTACATCAATAGAAAGCTTATTTATTCAGTGTATAAATGTATAAATCTCAATTTAAAAACATTGACCCTTATGACTGGTTTTGTGGTCCAGGGTCACAAAGAAAAACAAATCATTTGATTTTTCAGCCTGAGCTTCACAATCATCAGTTTGCGGAGAAGCTTGAGTCTCTGCTGCACCGAGCCTATCATCTACAGGAAGACTTCGGCAGCACCATACCACCCGACAGCCTCCTCGCTGACCTGGGTAAGACACGCACAAACACATGCTGACGTCACCTGTGTGTTTTCAGCTTCCTAAACCAAGCTGATTGTGTGCAGAGAGTGAAGCAACTCTGATCCTGCCCACACTAGGGAGTTCCCATCCCATCCAAGACGACGATGCCATGACAGTCACTTCAGATGACTCGTTTTTCTCTGCTGCTGAGGTCAGGACACACACACACTCACACACACACACACACACACTTAAGGATGTCGTGTGTTTTCTTGTGCATGTGTATGATGTCACTTCCCTCTTTGTCTCTGTAGTTGTTTGAGACGTTCTCTCTAGAGGACACGTATCACCCGCTGAAGCCGGCAGCTCTGTATGAAGAAGCCCTGAGTTTGGTGAAGGATGGAAGCGTGGGCTGCAGATCACTGAGGTACTGCATGCTACACACTGCATACTGACAGCTTAAACCCTAAACACTGCATAATGACACTCTAAATAAATGCTGCACACTACATACTGCTACCAATACCACTTCTGTAAAATTTCATTTTTTTAATGTACATAATTTTATATTATAATAAAAAGTTGATGGTTTAACTTTTGGAAATTAAGACAGCTTTGAATATTAGTATATAGTTGCAATTATGTAGTAATTTCAGTTACAGTTGCACTGTAAAATGTACTATTATTAATATATTACTTTCTTAAATACTTTTTTATTGTACACTGAAATATTACAATAGCAGTTTTTCAGATTTTGTTTAACATTTTAATTTAGCAGTAGTAGCAGTAATAATTTTATTTTATATTATTATTATAGTTTGTTTATAGTGTATTATTATTGATATGTAATCACACTATTTGTTTTACTATATTTTAAATTGAAATAATAAGAATCATTCAATTTATTCATTATTATTTAGTAGAATGAAATATAAATTATTTATTATTTTTGAAGGAATATCACACAATACCACACTATTTTTATCCAAGTTTTAATTTCAACCTCTGTTGTCCATCACTTTGTTTACCAAAAAATTAAGGAAATTGTGAAAATTTCAGATGATTGACACCATTAATAATAAAACATAATCCAGAAAATTTGATCACAGAATTTCTGAAAACAAGCAAACAAACATTTGATAGGGCCCTATTATTGTGTCAATAAATTAAAAAGAAAATGTGAAAGGTTTAATTATTCAATTGATTTGATATAATTTTTAATTATTAAAATGTAATTAAAATATTAAAAATGGCATCATTTAATGGGCCCGTATTATTAAAATGTTAATAAATTATTAAACTGGTAAAGTTTTTATAGGACCCTAAATATCCTAAACCATATACATTACAAACTAATATCCTAAAGCTTATACTCCACTCCATTAGCACTGATTCTAAAATGAGACAGGACCCATTGTACTACTGCACATACAGTGCAGATGTTCTCCTCACACATTCTCCTCTGGGACTGGAGGATTTCCGTTGTAGCTCAGGGAGCAGGGACTGATGGGAAAACACACTCTGTGTCGTTTTGTGCCTCTGTTACAGAACCGAACTTCTGGAGTGCTACAGCGATCAGGACTTCCTTGCCAAACTGCACTGCGTTCGCCAGGCCTTCCAGGTCAGCACACTCTCACACACGATTACACACACACACACACACACGGAACGGGGCTGTTGGTGAGATCTGTGTGTGTTTGTTGTATCTGTAGGTGCTGCTGCTGGATGAAACACACAGGTTGTTCTTCATGGATATAGGGAAGCAGATGATATTGGGACTCCTGGCCAAAGCCAACAAGGTGCTTCAAAAATGAATGTTTTTGCAAGAAGTGTCTTCTGCTCACCAAGGCGACATTTATTGATCACAAAATACAGTATAGACAGTAATATTGTGAAATATTATTACAATGTAATATACCTGTTTTCTATGTGAATATTTTGTAAAATATAATTTATGTCGGTGATCAAAGCTGAATTTTCAGCATCATAACTCCAGTCTTCAGTGTCACATGATCCTTCAGAAATCATTCTAATATGCTGATTTGCTGCTCAAGAAACATTTCTGATAATTAGCAATGTTGAAAATAATTGTGCTGCTAAATATTTTGTGCTAAATTCAGCTTTTCCATCAAAGGAATAAATTAAATTTTAAAATATATTCAAAAAGAAAACTTAATTTGAATTGCAACAGTCTTTCATAATACTTGCTTAATATAATTACTGTTTTACTGTTTTTTTTTTTTCCTCCATCAAATAAATGCAGCCTTGTTGAGAAGAAGAAACTATTAAATATTAAAAATCGTAATTATTTCAAACTTTTGACTGTAATTTCTGTAACATTTTTTCATAATACAACATGCATTGACAAATTGTGCACAATATGACTAGAAACAGTCATTTATAAAGTAAAAACTTTATAAATGTTAACTTTATTTGTCATTTTATTTGGATTTATTATCTACTTTCGCGTGTGTGTGTGAATGTTAAGAGTCCGAAGGCATTTCTGGAGAGTTATGAAGACATGCTGCAGTACACACAGAGAGAAGAGACGTGGCCCGTCACCAAGATGGAGCTGGAAGGACGAGGGGTTTGTCCTGTTTATCTGTCTGTCATTCCTTCCTTTCATTCCATCCATTTCCATTGACTAAATCATATTCTGTGTGTTGAAGTCTGATTGCAAGCTGGCATTCTTGACTGTTCCACTGTTGTTATTGTTAACTAAAACTTACTTAGTTTAAATAAAATAAAATATAAATATTAGATGAAAAATATAAACTTAGAAATAAAATAAGTTTGCTGAAGTACAAAAATTTCTGCAATTCTGCTAATTTAAAATATTAATAAATACTATAATAATATATAAATAACACTGATTCTTCTTGACTTCCTGGCTTTCTATTTGGCCTTGTAGAGGTTTGACCTTTGACTTTGCTCTAGGTGGTCTGTATGAACTTCTTTGACATTGTGCTGGACTTTATCCTCATGGATGCGTTTGAAGATCTGGAAAGTCCTCCGACTTCAGTGGTCGCGGTTCTGAGGAACCGGTGGCTCTCGGACAGTTTCAAAGAGACGGTACGCAAATGTTAACGCTCACACTCGAATCCAGACATATTGGATCTACACATTTAAAAAAAAAAAACACATTCCATTTAGAACCAAAAAGGAGAATAAAATAATTTCTTAAGCGCCACAAGAACTTTATTCTCAATTTCTTTAGGAAAATGTGCTTTAAAGAAGCCAAAAAAAAAAAAAACACTGATCTGAAGAACCCTAAAAAGTCAACACTGCTTCTTTATAAGAAGGGGTTATTTGCTCAAACTAAAAAGCAATGAGGAACCTATATTTTAAAGATTATTTTATTTTTCTTAGTGTTTGATGTCTGTCTTGATCTGTCTCTGTGTTTCTTATTTTCTGTTTCTGTGTCTCTCTTTATTTGTATAAGGCATTGGCTACAGCCTGTTGGTCTGTGCTAAAAGCCAAAAGGAGATTGTTAATGGTGAGTGTGAAAAACAAAACATATCTCTCAAACCATGTCTACTAGAATCAGATCACACATCTTGTTTTGTGTTTGTTGCTCAGGTTCCCGACGGTTTTATTGCCCATTTCTATGCCATCTCTGAACACGTGAGTCCAGTTTTGGCTTTCGGGTTTCTGGGCCCCCGACAGCACCTCAGTGAGGTGTGCACCGTATTCAAGGTAAGACGTTCCCAGTGTTCTCCACACTCCTCCGTCATACCTGAGCTAACCCTCCCGGTAATCCAGAAACACCTGTAATCCAGATCAGCACATAATCTGATGCTAATCTGATCTCGGTGACACACTGATGACTGCGATCAGAACGTCAACCCTGTTGGAGAATAGATACAAGGTTTCTGCAGAAACTAAAAAGGTCTTAAAATTCACACGACCATAAATTAAGGTCTAAAAAGGTGTTTAATTGGAGCAGAAAATCTTAAATTTATAAAGTCATGGAATCAGAAAAAATAAAAAATAAATAAATAAAATAACTTTGCTTAATCCCTCCTTGTCTAGTTTGTACTAATCTGAACAATGTCTGAAACTTTGTATTACGAGCTCTTCCTGTGTTTATTCGTTGATTGACTCTTTATGATTAATCATTAATCACTTGTTGTATTCCTCAGTTGTAAGTTGCTTTGGATAAAAGCACCTGCTAAATTAATAAATGTAAATGTAAATTAAATGTTGAATTCACTGCAGAAAAAACAATGTTTTCCTCAGTATTTTTGTTTTGTTTTCCAATACAAATATTTAGACATCCTTAATTCAAGATACATTGATTTGAGACGCAGATATGAGCAGATCTTTGTTCTAGTTTTAATCATAAACTCAATTCATTTTGATGAATTTCTCATAAATTTATTATTTAAGTTATTTTGCTTCTCTAGCAATCTTTAGACATTTGCACTGGAAAACAAGACAAAAATACAGATTTAGCTTTTTTGTAAAATGAATTCAAAAGTAATGGAGATATGTTGTAAGATGTATTTACGTTGTACATTTAGAAACCATCCTGGCATATTTTGTTCCATTAAATTTATTCCTTAAATTTGCTTTACTTGGTTTTAAAAAGTCTTTGACATACTGTAAAAAGTAAAAAAAAAAAAAAAAAAAATGCAGGTATCATATATTGGTTTGTTTGATTTGAAATGCTAAAACAACCATAAATGTTCAGAATTCTTCAGTGTTTTTGAAAGAAGTCTCTTCTGCACACTAAGACTGCATTTATTTGATCAAAAGTACAATCAAAAACTTTAATATTAGGATATAATATTACAATTTAAAATAAGCATTTTCTATTTGAATAGATTGTAAAATGTAATTTATTTCTGTGATCAAATCTGAATTTTCAGCATCATTACTCCAGTCTTCAGTGTCACATGATCCTTCAGAAATTCTTCTAATATGCTGATTTACTGCTCAAGAAATATTTCTGATTATCAATGTTGAAAACAGTTGTGCTGCTTCATATTTTTGTGGAAACTGTGATGCATTTTATTTTTCAGGATTTGAATGTTCAAAAGAGCAGCATTTATTCGAAATAGAAGTCTTTTGTAGCGTTATAAAGGTCTTTACTGTCACTTTTGAGCAATTTAATGCATCCTTGTCTGACTTCATACATCCACTAAAAATCACCAAAACACAAGTTGATTCAAACACATTGAGACTCACAAGATGCCACATCAAGTGATACCTAAATCTTATCTAAGTAAAGGTTTATCTTTCATTATCATAATCAAAACAACCCGGAATTAATGTCACGTTCTCCTTTGATCTCCACAGCAACAGATTGTTCAATATCTGAAGGACATGTTTGATCACGATAAGGTGCGTTTCACGTCCGTCCCGTCTCTAGCCGAAGACATCCTCAGTCTGTCCCACAGACGGGCGGACATCCTGGTGGGCTACCTGGGCATCAACAGTGTACCTGAGACCAATGGAGCTTTACCCAAGAGCCCCAGCCAAGCCAACAGCGCGCATCCGGACGCCAGCGGACAGCAGGACTGAGGTGCACAATACTAATATAGACCTGTTTGTTTTGAAAGACACTAGATACATTGTCTCATTAGCTATTCGTCATCGTCAACCAATCAACGTGACTATAAAGAGCATTGGTTTAAAACATTGAAAAGATTGATTATTTAGAGAGATAAACCACTACTGACTCATCTGAGGTCAACCGAGGCCTTTTCTTGATCTGCTTCTGCAAATTTGCCACCGAATATCCATCGCTGCTATTTAGACACCTTCATTTTAAAAACCCCGATGCTTTGGAAACGCTTTCTTTCTGAAGAACCCATCATGACCTAGAGGAACTGAATAAAACAGTCTTTTAGCCAAACTCACAGCCTGGTTTTGAGTTGCATCTCGTCTGAATCAGCCGATGCCTCTTATGTCGAAACGCTAGGTTTTGTTTGTTTTACGGGTCGGCTTCAGATTTTTGTGGATGAATGTGTGTCGTTGAGCATTTATGTATGTGCCAATGGCCAACTAAAGTCTTGCACTGAATCTTGGGTAGCAGTGAACACAATGGAGAGAAAGAAGCGAGACAGATTTGTGAGATTTAGTGTAAGTCTCTCAGCACATTTTGGCAGTTTGAGAGCGTTTCGATGAGAGACTCGCACAGGAAGTGCATCATTCAAGAGTAAAAGATGATTTAGTGGTCCGGATCACATTAGCTGAGCTCACTTGTGTCCTTTGAGAGCTGCTGCAGCCCTTGTGGTTTGCTTTGTTAGTTGCATTTGTTCTCACCTTCACAATGGATCAGTCACAGTTTTCGTCAGAGCGATATTTAATAGTCTGTTGGTGTGTTTTATTTTCTGTCATCATACTTCATTCATGATTTATACACCTTGTTTTTGTCCTCCATCAATATTCAGGACTAAATGTGCCGATTATCTACTATTCTATTATATAGATATTCATTATGCATTATAAATTCAATACAGCAGTGGTATTGAGTCAAATAGGTCACAGTTGTAGAGTAATTGTAATTGTAGGGCATATATGTGCTATAACTTGTCATTTCAGTCCTTCAAGCTCTGGTTGTTAAACTCTATCAACAACATCTGTGCCATTGTGATCATTTCGACGCCAATGTGATTTTTGAAAACAAACAAAAAGATGCAAAGATGCATTATTCCTTTACACTTGAAGACTATGGGGAAAATTGCCTCAGATTCAATTAAAGTGGATTTTTTTTGTTTTGTTTATGAATTATTTGTTCTATAAAATATTATAATTAATATAGTGTACTTTTTTTCTATGACAATGGATGCTGATGCTGTTGATAGTGTTAAATTGTATTCATCCCATGAGAAAAAATTTCAAACAAGCAACTAAACAGCATCTTGCAGGTCTTTTGATTGGTCAAACATGTAGTCATGAATTTTACTTGCAAAAACACATATTAGCAAGCAAAATGAGCAAATAAATGTACTAATAATTTTAGAAAATTAGGCAAATTCTGGTCATTTTAAACTGAATATGCATGAAATGCCTAAAACAATCCTCAAAATTGCTGAGCCTTTACGAAACTTGACCATGTCCTGTAATTGTGCACAGGAGGCATTTGTGAAATTAGGTATTAGGATTGTTATAGTGTTTCTTTCCTCCTCATATTGACCATTTAAAACTGGTTCCGCCAGTGTTGGGTGTCTTGCACTTTATTTGTTAAAAAAATATACAGATGTTCATTTTCTCTATTTTTATCAAAATAATTAATTTGGTTAAGAGTTGTTAATTAGCTTATATGTAGTGCATTTGATTTTTTTTCCTCGTTTCATTAAATGTATTTTTTTTTTTTTTTTTTGACAGATGTGTAATTTATATGAAAACTGAAATGTAAATGTATTTAAAATATCAAGCTGCAAATGTGAATGGTTGAGGTTTTTTTCTCATTTAAAAAAGTGGAAAAAACATTGGTTATAACTGACAGTTGAAGTATAAGAATGATATACTTGAGGGGTTATGAGTGATTGGCTGTGCCTCTGTTATTATCAATATATTCTTTTTGCCTTTATTAAATGTGCTTTGAATACACAAGTGCACACACACTATTAGATCTCTGCCCTGCTTAAATTAAAATCATAACTCAAAAACTATATGCACCAACTTGGATGCAAAGATATGATTCTTTATAATAGTTTATAGTGGTAACTTGCCAAACATTGGTCCATCTGAAGATTGGCCTGTTTATTATTGTTAATTGGATAACCACGATTGTGCACCTCAAATTTCATCATCATAAATGTTTTTTTTTTCCAATTTAATTTTATTTTCAGTGTTCAAATGTGAACTTGTAGAAATGTCTGATGTAGATATGCATGCTTGCATTAGTGCAACAAGACCAAACTGAAGGTATAAGTGGAGAAGGTAAATATTTGATTAATTTCATATCATTCCAATGCTTAAATTTCCCAACACACTGTTTATTCTGCATGAGTTTGAGTGAAGACGTCATGAAATAATGTTTTGACGTGTGCTGCTATCCCTACTCTTTTTAGTTGTTAAAGCTCTGAAGCAATCACTCATTGTGTCCGTGTCCTATTTTTGAATCACATTGGTCCATCTGAAGATTATTGATATTTGATGTGATTATTAAAGATTGCTAGTGTGCTAAAAGAGTTACTGACTGACAGTAACCGATGCTCTGATTTTAATAGTAAGTTATGGTACAGTTCCTGATAGATGTGCCATTTCTCATGTAATAACTGGTTCAAAGCAAAGCACCAAATTGAAGACAAATGTAGCTGAGGTCTAAATGGAATTGTATGGGATGTTTTCATTGAAGGAGGTTGTTATTTTACACCACAGCTGTTGTATTTTGCACCCAGATAATTCACTAAAAAACCAATGGTTTATGTCTAAAATGTTTTAGCTAGAATTGGGTGTCTAACGATGGCCAAAGAGGATGAATTGTGTGGTGGAAAGAAAATCAAGTCTTTATTTCTTTGGAATATTTACTTGTTTGTGTGTATTTGTGCTCTTCACTTGCCTTTGTGTTTTTTTTTTTTCTTCTTGAATGTTCTTACAAATTAATGTCGTTTCAATCATTATATTAGTTTATTATTGAAAACTGTATTCTCATTTTGCCTTCCCTAGCCAACATAAAGTCTTTCTTTTTTTTCTATGTCTTTAAAACGTGTCATTATTATAATTTACATATCAAACTTCTCAGGAACAATGGCCACTAGGAAAAACCATCTGAATATGACCTTAGACCCAAAGCATTTTAAACCTAGGTACATTTAATTCAGTCTCTATGGCTGAAAGAGTTAAAGGACACTCACACTTCTGCAGTTTCTTTGAAGCTAAATGGATTTAAAAGCAAACTTTACATTTTACAATCTTAACATTTTAATTAACCGTAATAGATTGCTATTTGCAATAGATGGACAACAACTTTTGTCCAATTCGAAGGTAGTTGTATTCCTTATTTAGCAGCTTAATTAGCAAATTCAAATTCTTAAGTGTACATCATGACATAAAATAAAATCTCTTCAAGTAATGAACCACAGACCTTATTTTATTTAAATCCAAAACCTTTATTTTAAAAACCCACTGGAAAAATCCTGAGGGAACACAAATGGCTTGAACAAATATGATTTATTTCCAGGTTTAAAAAAAGAAAGAAAGTGAAACTGACTCTTTACATATGTGACTCTGGACGACCATAGGCCTAAGGGTAAATTTTATGAAAGCTGAATAAATAAGCTTTCCATTGATATATGGTTTGTTAGGATAGGACAATATTTGGCCGATATACAACTATTTGAACATCTGAAATCTGATGGTGCAAAAAAAATAAATAAAAAATATTGAGAAAATCGCCTTTGAAGTTGTCCAAATTAAGCTCTTAGCAATGCATATTACTAATCAAAAATTAAGTTTTGATATACATTTACGGTAGGAAATTTACAAAATATCTTTTTATGCTTAATATCTAAATGATTTTTGGCATAAAAGAAAAATAGAAAATTTTGACCCATACAATGTATTTTTGGCTTATGCAACAAATATACCCTTGCTACTTATGACTGGTTTTGTCCTCCAGGGTCACATATTTTATTTATTTTTTTTACTGAATTTTTAATTGTAATAGTTTTACAAAAAGTATGTAATGGACCAGAGTGAGTGTGTGGAGCTGGTTGCCTTCACGTAGTTGATATCAATTGAAGATGATCTCCCCATTCACTTAATTTTTCTTCTTTCATTTGAATAAATTCAATTTTCATATGTCCAGGCAAACGCTTTCTGATTGGTCCATCCCCTAAGCCACACGCCTCTGATTGGCCGACTGTTCCCGTGCAGATTTTTTTCTTTTGAGAATGCGCTTGGTGAATGGCTGCGCGTCGTAGTAGCGTCCGGCGAATCTGATTGGTCGAACTCGTCGGGGCGTTTCATTCTGATTGGTCGACGACCGATGCCCGGTGTCCGGGTAAGATGGCGTCGGAAGAGCAGTGCTCGGCACCACCTCGATGGCGGTCGATATCCTTAACCCACGTAGAGTATCCGGCTGGTAAGAGCATTTTTAAATCGTTGTTTTCCCCTCAAAGCCGTTCATATCATCATACGACACTTTATTCGCGCCGCAGCGTCTGTGGCACGTCGCGCAGTTGAATGGACACGGCCAGGGCTGGGTTGCCAAATAGTGCGCTTCGCTCCGCAGCGAACGGAACGCCTGCTGCCAAATAGTGCGCTTGTGTAGCGCGCATGCGCGATGGTCCTGTACGCTCCCTAGTACCCTCACTCAGTTTCTCAGAATATTCACGGTTTATTGTTAAAACATTAATCTGATACAAGCACATGAGACCCAACTGCTCCTGGAAGTTTCAGGCAAGACTCGTGGCTCTGGTGGGTTAATCCAGTTCATTCCCGGTTGCATCACACCCTTTCTGGGTCCTGTCGTTCGTGAGGGTCTCCCTGGATTTGAAAGTATATAAACTGACCCCAAAACCCGGGAACATGTCAAAGCAAGTCTAAAATATCCTGCGCTAATGGCAAACACAGAGCCGCGTGCGGGATATGAAGAAAACAAAGAACATCTTCCGTGTTTAAACTACTGTCACATAGTTGGTTGTGTTTGCATATTAAATTGTCGTGCTTGGTGCATGAGATGGTAAAACATGCCAGTGTAAGTATGCACGAGATAAAGCAAGCCTGTATGTGCAGTTTGGCTAATGCAATGTTGGTTTGACATGCAATCAACCTTTATATATGCATATGTGAGAAATGGTTCTCTCTTGGTTGTGAAATGGCCCACTTTTAGTGCTTTATGCTCAGGGGAAGGTTTTAAATACAATCCAGACAGTTCTGGAATTCTCTGCCATGCATGGACTAATCTTTAGTGTAGTTCATTACTAATTCCTGCATTTTCTCTGATCATATTAATTTTTCTGATCATTGTCCATTTACTCATGATTTGAATTGAAGCTGTTTTGAAATTTACAGGACCTGTGTTTTTATTTTTTTTTATTTTATTTTTTTTTTGTATGTTTAGTTTTTCTTTTTCTGCTATTTAAGGAAAGGTTTTTCTCATTTTATTTATACCTCTTTAAAATCACAGTATTGACAAGAGTACTCACTGCTCTTAAGTGTGTTTTTACTAATTATGTAAAACATTACTACAAAAGTGTAAAACTTTATTTATATAAATATATATATTTTAAAGTGCCTTTTAAAAAATTTTGGATCAGCAAGGTTTTTTTTTTTTTTTTTTTTGAAAGAATTCCAATTTTTGTATTTATTTATCTGAATTTATTTGATCAGAAATGCAGTGAAGATTTTATTTTATTTTATTTTATTTTTTTATTCTGGATTTTTATCATGCTTTATATTTAAAATGTTGGGAAAAACAAAACAAAAAAAAACAGTTCCATATTATGACTCTTATTGTCACATGACCTGTTTGTTGTGTTTACATTAACAACACAAAATATCACAATTATGATATTTGTAAAAAGCGTTCATGTTCTCGTAGAACTTTTTTCTCGTAGAACATAGAGAAATTTTACGATTTGTACCATCTGACCGCTGTAAAATATAATTAAATGGTTATTTCGTAATATTTAATATAATGCCATACAGAGCACAGAAATAACTATCTAATGTCCTTCTACATAAACTATACGTTTATTAAGACATTTGCGTAATGACTGTTACTTTTTGTATTGTTTTTTCTACTGATTACTCAAATTACACATATTTTGACTTGTAAGCTATGATAAAAACAGAAGTAGCGACAGATACTTTGTTCTGTGTTGTGACGTACATCTGAGTGTAACGGATTATCAAAATAGAAAAAAATGTAGGGCGGCATTTATTTCTATACAGCGGTTGTTTATTGGATGTTGAGATGTGGGCGTGGCCATGTAAAGAGGATGCAGATGAAAGTGAACTTGTGGGGAAGGAGTTTAAGCAGACTAAATGATTGGATGAGTCCTGCTTACATCGTTCTCACCAGAAGTTCCAGTTATCAAATTTTAATTAAACATTATAATGTAAAAAAAAATAAAATAAATATATATATATATATATATATATAATATCATACATACATATGCATGGATGAATTGTTCACAACATAATCTATAACATGCATTATAACAGAAAATACTTTAATAGTGCTTCCACTATTTTAATGCATAATTCAGAGTTTAAGGAAGTGAACAGCTCTGAGTTGAATGTTGTTAGTAATTAAAGTAATTGTGATATGGCGTGAACGCATCATTTAATTCAATTGAGTAGTATCTATTTATCATGTTGTCTCAGAAATTTTAATCCAAGTTTGTGTAAATATGTCTGACTTTTGGCAGTTTGGTTTAATGAGTCAGTTGCATACCGCAGAGTAGCTGTTCTGAACAGAGCCCTAGTTTGTTTGACAGTCTCTGTGTGCCAAGAAGAAGGACTCTAAATTGCTAAATCTTACGCTGTTTGTTTGTCCAGGTGATCTGACCGGGCAGGTATTGGCCTGTATGAGTCTGTTGCCCATCGCGATCCTCGTTGGATTCGTCACTCTGATCGTCTTTAAGCGAGAGCTACATACGGTGAGTCACATGACGTCACAACCCAGCAGGGTATAGGATCAAATCCCAAACTGCATACTACCTTGTTCTCATTACACTTTTCATCCCTTGTGTGCGTTCTCTCTCTCAGATCTCTTTTTTTGGGGGTTTGATCATGAACGAGGGGTTAAACTGGCTGCTTAAACACATTCTACAGGAGCCTCGGCCGCGTGGAGGTAAGTAACATCATCGGCGTGTTGTTTTGTTTAAACAAATGCTCATACAGAACTACATCATTATAGGAGAATCTGAGTTTATGTAGACTGCCGTGTGAGTTTTTCCGCTACAAAACACATGTAAAAACAAAACAAACTATGCTTTATTGATTTACATGTCGGCCAGACGGTCTGAGTAGGCGGTTCTTGGCCAGAATAGTCTGCAAAACTGGACCAGACTTTATGCCAATAGACACAGTACTGGCAAAACAAGACCGTGCTCAAAAACACAATGGGTAGTTCATGAGCTAACCCTGGGGCTTGACCTGCAACCTGTCAAGTTACCAGCCCAGATTGTTAACCTTTATGCTGCAGCGCCATGCAGTGAGGTTTAGTGAGATCAGCCGCATCCAGGTGACCAAGTTCATATCTTGGCAGTCTGATAACAAAAAGCACCTGCAATCTGTTAAAAACAGCTAACGGAAGATGCACAAAAATAACATACTTAGTACATGCTTGGTTCAATTCAAAGGACACATTCAAACACATCGTTAATTTAGCTCAGTGATATTAATACAATCTAGTTTATGATCTAGGTTACAGTTGTGACTGCAACAGGATCATTTATATACTATTATATTTCTTGCTAATATATTGAATTAAATTTTATTTTTAGATTTTTTGTTTTTATTAAATTTTACTTATTAGTTTTAGATATGTTTTAGTACTTCAAGTTGATCTAAACGAAAATTAAAAATACTGCCTTGGCAACTACATATGGTGTGAAAACAATTGCAAGTAAATTTCACAAGCAAGAAATGACTATACTTTGATTTAATTGTGTAATTTTAAAGTAGAAAAACTGAAAGGGTATATATATATATTTTTTTTTTTTTAAATTTCACTTGAATAATCATTTACAACTTTGAAAAATAATTTTATACAACAGAGTTGAATAGCTGAACAGGTTTTTTTTTTAAGTAATGAGAATTATTATTTAATGGGTTTACTTTTACTTAATAATGATAATGCTGGACCGTGAGTTTCTTGTAGCTATTCTGATTTTTGTCTCACTAAAAGCAGATCTTAGTTTGGTGGGATGGTTGATTCTAACTCTTTATTACTTCACAAGTTAGTTCATAACTAGTACCTGACTAGTTGACAACGTTGTGCACATCTCTGATATTTTGTGAATTTACTGAATTGTGTGTCGTGTTTCATTAACAGGAGGTCACACCTCAGTCACAACAGAGTACGGGATGCCTTCCAGTCACTCTCAGTTCATCTGGTTTTTTGTTGTATACTTTTTTCTTTTTCTTTATTTAAGGTAAGACTTTCTCTTTTTTTATTGATAACATTGTACTAAAGTTAAAAAGAACAGAATTGACAAAAAAAGAGAACTTCTCACTCCTCTTAGTTGTGTTTTAATACTATTTACTTGGAAAGACTACGAGAAAAATATAACTTTATTTACATTAATATATTTATACACTCCCATTCAAAAGTTTCAGAAAGAAGTCTCTTCTGCTCCCCAAGGCTGCATTTATTTGATCAAAAATAAAGTAAAAACAGCAAAATTATATTTAAAGGTTTTCTATGTGAATATATTGTAAAATGTAATTTATTGCTGTGATCAAAGCTGAATTTTCAGCATCATAACTCCAGTCTTCAGTGTCACATGATCCTTTAGAAATCAGTCTAATATGCTTATTTGAATTTCTGATTAGTATCAGTGTTGAAAACAGTTGTGCTGCTTCATATTTTTATGGAAACTGATTCAGGATTCTTTGATGAATAGAATATATAATATATATTTGAATCAAAATGATTGATTTTTGTCTTTTTCTCCAGAATGCATCAGACAAACAATGCCAGGTGTGTTGAACTGTTATGGCGGCATATACTGTCCATCATTCTACTGGCTGTGGCTCTGTCCGTTTCATACAGCAGGTAACGAGTGTTTTTTTTTTTTTCTTTAAGTGCAGTAGTTGAGTCTTACTGTATTTCTGATGCATTGCTCATGTTTGTCCTCATAAGAGTCTACCTCCTGTACCACACCTGGAGTCAGGTGATTTATGGGGGTGTGGCTGGGATGGTGATGGGAGTGGTTTGGTTTTTTATCACCCAAGAGGTGCTAACGCCGCTCTTTCCCAAGATAGCAGCCTGGTAATGATGCAAGCACATGCACAGATGTTCATTTACAAAGTCACTTACACACACAGAGCTCTATTTTAATTATCT
>CM077258.1:2872500-3000000 GCA_039654775.1 Spinibarbus caldwelli
TATATATATATATATATATATATATATAGAGGGGCTAACTAGTTGTGGACAGAATTTTTGGTTGTAGCTAACTTAAGGGTATTTAAGTGAACTATTCATTCTTTAATGAATTAAAGATAAATATTTTATAATATTTTTGCAAAATAACTGGTTGAGCTTGTTGAATGCAGTTAGCATGACAATGTGTGTAAAAAAATTAGAAGTTTGAATGAGATGAGATACTTGTCTATGACGGGAAGATGGGTCATTCCATAATGATGTCACTTCCTGTGTGTTATTATTTGCTCCATATTTTTAGTGGGAAAATCTTGCAGTGACAGGTTTGCATGAAATTAAATTTTGGTATTTAAAAATGTTAAGTATAGGTGACATGTTAGATTATAGTTTAACTTGTTTATTGCCTTATCGTAGTGAAAAGTGCCTTCTAAACTTTTGACTTACACTTTTCTTTTGTCGTCTTCTGATACAGAAACAGACAACGAAAGCTGGGAACGAAGCTTCAGTGATTTTCTGCGAAACCCAGTGAAAACTGACAGAAAGGACCACACACACATATACATATACATACACACACACATACACACTGGAGTTTCATAGTCTGGACTGTTCTGGTTGATGTGAACGCCCAGAACAGTGTACTTGTGGACCAAAGGAGCGAGTTCGTATCGCAGACGTGACCGTTATCACATGACCCAACCGTTCGCACAACAACATGGCCTTCTCCTCCCCCCATCCTAAGGCTGCTCCTGCGCTCCTAATGCATGCGGACCGTGCAAGAGACAAAAACTATTTAATGACAAATGTAATATATACATTATTCATTACCATTCACAGGGAAGATCTTAACAGCGGTGTGAAGAGGTGGAAGTGAATGAGAGAAAGTTTTACAACGTGACAAACTTATCAGCATGGCATTACTTTTATTTAAGCGACGCGTTAAAGGACCAGGGACAGGAATGCTGGGTAATAAACACAGGAGAGGAGGAGGGTAGGAATGCAGACACAAATGCTACACGGATGAGGGTGGGGGGATGAAAATTGCTTTTGCTCATTTGTATATCTTAAAAGACATAAATACTCATCGGAAAATATGTCCAGGTCACATTTCACCCCAAAATAATAAATAAGAAATGTAAGCTTATTTTTAGGGCATTTTTGTTTGCATTTGTGACCTTTTCATGAGGGGTAAGAATATTTTATTATCAAATTCTCATTAACGTCACGTGTCCAGACATTTTGCCTATTTTTTTTTTTTGTTTGTTTGTTTGTTTTTGTTTTTTTTTTGTCATGAAAATTGTTACCATGTAAAAACTCTTAATGGTTTCATTTTCTTTTGGCAAAATAAATATTTATTTTTCAATTTTGAGGTGAAACATGGAAGCTGATTCTGCGATGGAATAAAAAAAAAAAAGCTACTTTTTATAATTCTGACATTTTTTTTCTAAGAATTGCAAGTTTACATCTCACAGTTCAGACTTTTTTTTGTACAAATGATTAAATTCTGAGTTTATACCTCGCAATTCTGCCTTTTTATTATTATTATTATTTTTTATATATATATATTGAAATTTTGACACTTGAAATCTAACTTGAAGTCCTGACTGTATTTCTAAGAATTGCAAGTTTATATCTCACAATTCAACAAGTTTACATCAAACAGTTCTCCCTCTTCTCCCTCATCTCTGACTTTTTCTTGCAATTCTGAGTTTTGGAAGGAAATTGAAAAAGGAAAAAAGGAATAGCAAGGAAAAAGTTGGAAATACTGTTTTATTTGTTTTATTCTGTGGCGGAAACGGGCTTCCGTAGAAACGTGACGCTGGCATGTTCTTGACAGGTTATTCACCTTAGATTCCTGTTAAAACATGTAATGTAAACTAAAATAATTTGCACTTTGTGAATTTGACTTTTAAACAAATCATATTAACACTATTTTTTTAATAATTAATTGTTTTTTTTTTTTTCTCTTTGCTGGCCCTTTTTGTTTTAAAGTTTGTCCACCGACAGTCTGTTTCCCCCAAGCAGAATTTTTGCATTCGAATGTCTTGACCATAAAGGCATTGCAGAACATGGTGTTGTTACAACTAGTTCCAGATTTGTTTGTCTGAAGTGGTACTGGGAACAAAATTAGGTCATGGGAACTAATTTAGTGCCTGTTTTTAGTCAGAATGATGTTGTACTTCTGTTTCAACCCCATTTGCATCATGTTGTGTTAGACTTGTGATCTGATGACACATTTTTCAGATTTATTGGGCTTTAAGTCAGCTGATGGCTCCACTGCACAATGTTTGTTTCCATGTGCACATGACATGCAGAAATAATAATTAAAACATCATTCCCTTTTTATTAATACCAATCAACATCTCAAAGGATGCTGTTCTGACGGGACAGGAAAAATAATGCTCAGCTTTTTATATTAACATTTATTGTATTTCTTTTTTTCTTTTTCTTTTTTCTATTTCTGACCCATTTGATGTGGGCAGGATGTTGGTTTTCACACCTAACCTCACTGCTCTGGTTTTCCCATGATACCACTTTTGAGTATTTAAAGACGCCTTTGCTACTGCTACAACATGATTACGTGACAAATGAAAATACAAAAAGGACAAAAAATAATCAGAACCCAAACCTCAGGTGAACTCTAGCATGTACCGAGGCCTGTTCTTTTAGGATGATGTAGAAACTGTCTGTGACGGGTGTTTATATAAAGGGAAGGGAGGTTATTACATAACTCGAAGATGATCCTCTCTTTTATCATGTGTAATTCATATCAGGCTGAATAAAAAACAAAATATCTTTATGTATGAACTGTTGCACTTATTTGTGTCCGTCTGTACAAATGTGGATGTTGATTTTGTGTTTCGTATTTAAAAATGTATTGATTTATTAATGTGTATTATCAATTCCTAAAGTTACAATTTCTCTTCAGTTTGAATTATTTTATTTCACCATTTATTTAAATCTATGTACTGTATTGTATTAACTACAACACTATAGTGTCGATATACACTAAAATTAATGCTTGAATATTATTTTTAATTACACAATTGTATTCATTTTAATATAATTCAAAACTATTATTTCAACCTAAGCTAAAATCAAATCAAATTCAGAACTATGTTAAATGCCACATAATACTCAGTTTTGTTAAATGACACTTTTCAATGATTCTAATTTACACAGTTCAGATAGTTCTGTCGTATTATAAGCTCCATAAGCTACTCCTTGAATAATTACTGTATAATTATTTTCCTCCTGTGCGTTATTTCGCAGCTTTAGTCACGTGTCTTCCTCAAGCCCTTTATATTTCGCCGATCCCGCGCTGTGCTGCTGCGCAGGCGCAATGGACAGACCCGCCCCTAGCATTACGTCACCGCAGCGCGACTCGGCGGCAGGCGTGTTTTCAGTGGAGCGCAGACTCGAGCGCGAGACAGACAGAAAGAGACCATGTAAAACACACTGTTGAGTGGACTTAAGGTATTTTCAACCGTGTCCGTGTGGAAATGAGATGAGACAGCGCTGAAAGACTCAGAGTTTCATGCGTTGGAGCTTTGCGGGTAACTCGTTTGTTGTTTTTTGGTTGCATTTCTCGTGTTTACATTTGAGTTTGTGGCGTGCAAACGAAGTTCACTCTTCCTTCTGCAGGGACCTGTGTTTATGGCTTTGTGAGGCCTCGAGTTAAAAACATGGACTGTATAAAAACAGGTTAAAAAGTAAATGCTCTGTTTTGCCTGTGTTAATGAGACGTCTTTTGTTTTTAGTAGACATTTGGCAGCTCTCTGATGTAGTTCAGCTTGTACTTTCTTGATAGTGTGGACAATAGAAGCATTTGTGTAAATGAAATGATCTCATTATGTTTGGTCCGTGAGTGCATGTTGGCTCTTGACTTCGGGGTGGCTTTGGTTTGTGTAAATCAGAACCACCCACAGTGGAGTCTGATAAGTTTCGTTTCTTCTGTTCATATAATTAAAGTCAACCAAAGGATTTTCATAGCCATTGATCTGACTATCAGAAATACAGTTTCTCATCTTTTCAAATAATGGCGGTTCTTATGCTCCTATAGAAAATTATGTACTTGCAGCTGAACAGTATTATAGTTTATACACCTTTGTTTTACATGTTTGTTAAACATACAATGGAGGCTGCAGAACAGGCATATTCTTGACCTTGGTTTGTATACTTATTAGACACAGATTTCCACTGTGTGGGAACACTTTTATCTTCTCTTCTGGCTGTGTTGAACGAACACACTCACACACACACACACACACCTGGAGCAGCCATTTGCTGCGGCCCCCGAGGAGCAATTTGGTGCCTTGCTCATGTGCCCCAGTGCACCTCATTCGTGGTATTGAGTGTGGAAGAGAGCACTCATTCATTCACTAGTACTACCCCCGCACACACTTCCTTCTGGGACTGAGACTTGAACCCGTGACCTTTGGGTTACAAGACCAAATCTAATCATTTGGCCACAACTGCCCTCATGGTTAGAGCGTAGAAGCATGTTAACTTTGATCCATTTAAAATTATTTTTATGCTCTGATTTTGTTTTCCTTTTATTTTTTTTTTATTTATATTTTTTTTTTTTCCGCTAGCTATGCTTTTGGTTTTGAGGTTGTCTATTGGATTAATATTCACACACGTTCTCTCTTTCTCTGTGCTTGTGTGTATTGGTAGTTGACAAATAGACAGTAAAAAAAATGCTTTTTTTGAAAAAAAAAATGCATATTTATGTAGTGAAGTCTGATCTTTGAGGAAAATTATAAAGGGTAAAAAAAATTATACCATTTTAAGTTGATATTTTGAGAGAGAAAAACAAAGCTGTGGTTCTCTTATGTGTCACACCATAGGACAGAAATGGTAGTTATTTAAATTTTTCTATTTAATTTTGAACGTGTCAAAGGAGAAAGTTTAATTGATACAAACAATATCAAGGTGTATTTTAAACAAAACAAAATTCTCAACAAAATTCAGTCTCTTAGTCAATCAGCGTGTTACTGAAACTCTTCTAGCCCCCTGCTGCATGTACAGTACAGCACAGCTAAATATGATTGGTATTCAAACTATATTCATTAATATGTATGTATGAATGAATGAATGAATTTAAAACTATATGGCTACTCTTTTTAAAGGGTTACTCCACCTCAAAATGAAAATTGTCATTAATCACTTACCGCCATGTTGTTCCAAACCCGTAAAAGCTTCGTTCGTCTTCGGAACACAATTTAAGATATTTTGGATGAAAACCGGGAGGCTTGTAACTGTCCCATTGACTGCCAAGTAAATTACACTGTCAAGGGCCAGAAAAGTATGAAAAGCATCGTCAAAACAGTCCATATGCCATCAGTTGTTCAATCTGACTATGAAGTGACGAGAATATTTTTTTATAAGAAAAGAAAAATAACGACTTTATTCAACAATTCGTCTCCTCTGTGTCAGCGTAGCGCCGTTTTGGAGAATATCTGCTGGACGCAAATAGTGTACGCTGTTTTCGTTCAAATCAAAGCATAGAAAACATCCGTGTGGTGTGGCTGACACATTTAATAACACCGAAAATGATTAAAAATGGATTAAAAAGGAGTTAAACCTTATTTAATTATTTAAAATGTTTTTTAAAGAGACCTTGTCCTGTGGTGTGACCGTACAGGCGTCACACTGGAGGACATTTTCTGTCGCACCATACGTTTCAGCCTTTTTCTGTCAATTAATGACCTTGCTATACCAAGCTAACCTGTCGTTAGCGGTTAGCAAGACACATTTACATAATTTTCTGTGATTTTATGTAGTTTAACATGCAGTTTTTGATAAAGAAATTATAATTTAGGGGTGTCACACCAATGGACGACAAATCGTAACACCTTTTGTAGTGGTTCCAAAAAAGTTAAAGCTGCAGTCTTTTTTTTTTTTTTTTTTTTTTTTTTTTTTTTTTTTTTTAAATGACCTGGGAAATAGGCAATATTTTCTTTTTAATACAGCTTGCAAACACCTTAGAATAGATTCATGCAACTTCTGGATTTCTCCAGCTGAAAGTTATCTATCAAAACATGTGCCAGTTGCTTCTGAAGTGCTGGAGGAGTCTTCCTCTCACTTCCCAAAACTGTCCACAGTAGTTTTATAATATTCAAGCTGGTTGATTTGTTTGGCCAGGATTTTAAAGTTCATCTTTGTGCTCCAACTGTCCATGTTTTATGATAATGATACTATCTTTTAGGTATTTTAGCACTTGTGTACCTGATTAACATTTTAATGATTGCAGCTCTTTCATGGATGTTGGCTTTGTGCAGTTCTCTATGGTTAGTTTTTGTGGAAATGTAGAAAAATTCACTTTGTTGTAGAAATCAGACTTTATTGGTCAAGACAAAGCTGAGATTCCTGACGAACATCAAACAAGCTGCAGCTCTATTTTATACAGTTCAAAACCACTGACCTCACTCACAGGTCTCTAACTACAGTCACTTTCCCCATCCTCTTTTATTTATTTTTAATAATTCTCATACAGTGGAGAGGCTGGTACGTCTAATGTGTTTTCTCAGCTCTGGTTCCAAACTCTGTCTAATTTTATAGAGATGCATTATATTTTGGTGGAAGCACTATGAACAGAGTTGTCTCAATCTCTCAAAATTATAATGCATTTCCATAAAATTATACTATAGAAACAGGGTATTTAAGGTGAATTAAGGTTGCAATAGTTCTGTATTGTTTGGGAACAATCCTTAGTGTCTGACAGTCCCTGTCATTTACTTTTTGTCTTAATCATGAAAACTGTTCTTAAAGAGAGAGTTCACCCTAAAAGTGAATTGACTCACCCTCAACTGTTCCAAACCTGTTTGAGTATTTATGTGGAGGACAATGAGGATACTGTATTTTGAAGAATCGCAGGTATCCACACTATGGAAGTCAATGGCTACCAGGTACTGTTTGCTTACCAGTGTTTGCTTACCAATGTCAACGTTAACATAATTGACATAATTTTCATTTTTTGGGTGAAGTCTCCCTTTAATCCACTTATTTTTGAAATCTATGATCAAGAATATATTGTATTTGTGTAATCAACATGAGTGTTAAGCTGCTAAAAAGATGCTTGACAGCATTTTGGAGAATGAGGAGAGAAATGCATGGAGGCTTTTTAGTAAGCTGTCTGTATCTGTGTGCACAGGTGATCGTGATGGAGAAGTGTCTGTGGTGCACCACCTCCCTGGAGGCGGAGGGTGACACAGCGATAGCCGCCATGCTGCGTCGCTACAGCTCAGGACGGCTGTCTGAGAGAGAGATGGACTCTCTGAATGAAGACCTCAGCTGCTGTCTGGAGTGTGTGGTGGAGTACCATCGAGCCAGAGACAAGGTCCCTGATCTGCACAAGGTACACAAACACTCTGAGCAAAAGATTTCCAAAGTCACACTGTAAAGGTGTAACACGCGCTTTCATTTAGCTGTCTGTACACGGACTGTTTAATATGGCTCGGAGGTGGTATAAATGCAATTACAACTGGATTCTTTCTTACTGCGGTGTGAGAGCAGGCATATTTTTGTCTGTTCTTACACAGAATTTTGAGCAGGCACAGAGCAGCCTTAACTCATACTACATACTTTAGGTAGAAGATTTTTATTAATCAAAATATGAATAAAGTATAATCACTGTGAATATAGCAATTTGTTTATCAAGTTATTCTACTATTATTATTTTAAAAAGCCCTCTAACACTTGCACTCTCTATTCGTTTTCTGACTGCATGTTTTCTTGGGGGGGGGACACTAGCTTTCTCGGTTCTTTTTCTATTCTATCTACTTGTTTTCTATTTATTATAAAAAGACTCTAACACTAGTGTTTTCTATTCTATATGTGACCCTGGACCAATTTTTCGAAATTGAGATTTATACATCATCTGAAAGCTGAATAAATAAGCTTTCCATTGACGTATGGTTTGTTAGGACAGGACAATATTTGGCTGATGTACAACTATTTAAATATCTGGAATCTGAGGGTGCAAAAAAATCTAAATATTGAGAATTGCATTTTTAAAGCTGTCCAAATGAAGTCCTTAGCAATGCATATTACTAATCAAAAATTAAGTTTTAATATTTACGGTAGAAAATTTACAAAATATCTTAATGGAACATATTTACTTTATCCTAATGATTTTTGGCATAAAAGGAAAAATCGATAATTTTGACCCATACAATGTATTTTTGGCTATTGCTACAAATATACCTGTGCTACTCAAGACTGGTTTTGTGGTCCAGGGTCACATTAACTATATTCATTTAAAAAAAAAAAAAACCTTGCTACATGTACTGCGTTAGGCTAACCGAGACTTGCCATAGCACTTGAATATTATTGCTCTTTTGTTGGTTTTGATTGCTTCTGTTGTCCTCATTTGTAAGTTGCTTTGGATAAAAGCGCCTGCTAAATCAGGGGACTAAATCAGTCCTGGAGGACCCCCTGCCCTGCACATTTTGTATGTCTCCTCATCTAACACACCTGATTCCACTCATCAGCTCATTAGTAGAGACTGCAAGAACTAAATTGGGTGTATCTGATTAGGGAGGCATACAAAATGTGCAGGGCAGGGGGTCCTCCAGTACAGGTTTGAAATCCACTGTACTAAATGTAAATTGATCATGTGCCTGTGTGTGGAGGCCTGCAGGAGAGTGGAATGTTCAGATGTTGCAGGGATAGTTTATGGGAGTAGAAGGGTTGGTGGACAGTGGCGACAGTGTGTGAAATGTGTTGAACATGCCTTGAGGAAAATCTGTATAAAAGAGTGTGTAGACACAGACTCTAGAGATTCTCTTCAGAGTCTCTCGGCTTACTTATCTCTGATAATAGTCTTCTGGCATCAAGAGAGTCACAGAAGCCACCACACGTAAAGACACAAATTACTGTTGATCTCAGAATGTTGTTGTATGGACCCTTTTCACGTTTTAACTGTTAACATTGTGAATTCTTGTAGAAACTGCCTTCTCTTCTCTGCAAGTAACATTTCAAGTCACAGAGTTCAGATGCCAAAATCTGACTTTGTTGGAGACGACAAACTTGAAATGCTTGCAGCCGCAGAACATCTGACCAACTTGCTTGCAATTTACACTTACATTAAGCAATGATTTCTTTCCAGTTGTTCTCCTCCTTTATCTCACCAGTACTTATTCTTCTGTCACCGTCACCTCACTTATTGGCTTGTTGATCTTGTTCTCTTTGTAAGGGTAGCAGTCTGCCATCTAGTCAGTCAAAACAGTTCAATTGTATCACAAAGTGACTATTCAGTGTATTTGCCTCCCTTTTTTTTTTTTTTTAAATCAAAAGAATGTTGAAGGCCATGTGAACCAAAAGAGTAACTGAGGGAATGACTGCAAACAGATTTGAAAACACTAGGCATCATGCATTTGCTGAGGCTGTACGTGGTTAAAGAGAAAAACCTGGGCCACATACACTAAATGGCTGTGGATCACACACTTCCAAGTTGTTCCGATCACAACAAACTTGCACAGAAATGTGTCCATATGTGCTTAATCTGAAATGCTTAAGTGTATGCTGCTGGAATTCTTGCTTTCTTGCAGCGTTTGTGGGAAATGGAGAAGGCTCGACTCGTGCGTTTGTTGGGAACCGCTCTGGACAAGGAGCTGGAGGAGGACGATATCTTTATTATCGAAGATGATCACGAGGAGCCGGTGTCGACGATCTCGCCTGCAGAATTCCACGACCGTCTCCGTTTCCCGCTGTTTGAAGTTCTAAAGTATCCGTACTTGCTTTGCTACAGTGATCTGTGTAAGTCACATTCTCATATCCAACATCATTCCATGTGGTGTAGTGGGTGGTTAAAAATCTGAAAACTGCAAGGTTATTGATTGAAATATTTTTATCTATCTTATAGAAGACATTTTGATATCGTGAGAGTCCGATGCATTTTAAAGGCCTACGTGATTGAGAAGGGTGCAGAAATGAGTAATGTGTACACTGCATGCAAAAGATTATTAAAATCTCGATAGCTCGTGTGATTAAATGCCTCTGGGCACCTGGAGAGGATTAAATAAAAAGTTATCTCTGAAAACAAACCAGTGGGTAAAATCCCACTATTAAAGAAGAATCCAGAGCTAATAATTGTGGAAAGCAAGGGGAGTAGCATGTATAAAAGCCCGAGTTATATGCTTATTGGACAGTGACTGATAACGTACGGGAATGGAAACTTGGAAAGAGGCCAATTCAAATGGTCAGCTGGCGTCTCGGCTTTGTTGTCTGGTCCATTTATATTTTCTTCTGTTCTATTCCTAATCCTTTGGTAATAAAGGTGTCAAAGAGCTTGATGAAGAGCTAGCCATGTGGTTCCACATTATTAAATGTTGATTATGGAGTAAATTATCACTCAAGGGAAATTGTAGTGGTATAAATAGTAAACAGTAGAAATACACAGCAATCAGAAAGTCCGATGGCACAATGTTGAAAATAATGTAGAGTCAGGTAGTCGTTTCTTTAAAAATAAACACTGACAGGGTGATACAAGCATCCAATGCAGATGGTACTTTTATTTATTTATTTATTTTTTGGCTGTCATACAAAAATATTTGGCAGAATGCCACAATTTACTAATCACAGCCAAAGCTTATAGTAACAAGTGTGATTTTAGTGCTTTTCTACATTCTTTTATTTCTCTACAGGTGATTTGGTGGTAAAGGCCTTGTGTAAGTTGCAGGATATGAAGCAGTCTTTGACTGTGTTCGAGAAGTATCAAGGAATATATCTGCTTCTCGTTCATCCCAACGAACAGGTAATTCAGTCAAAAAGCCATATCGTGTGAAGCCCGGCTCACACTGTGCGATTTTTATATTAATTTTTTTTTTTTTTTTTTTTTTTTTGCCTTGATTTGTTCGTCTGGGACAAATTTTGAAAATCCTAAAAGATTCCTATAATCCTAGGCTAAAATCTGTAGTCTCTGATCGCTGGTTTGAGATGTTCACCGACAGCCGATTAATGGCTGTTGCTATCAAGTTTCACCTCTGACGAAATTCTGGCAGTGTCAGAAGATTTGGCACACAGTCCTGCAGTGTGACTACCCCTATGAATGTCAAACTGTGTGTTGTTGTTGTGTGTGTGGTGTTTTTTTTAAGACAAGCTATGAGCAGAATTAATGCTAGAGAAGTATTCTATCAGCCATAAACTCCGGCGCTCCCTTCCTCCACTCACGGAATTCATACATGTTGCCTTTTCTATATAAACACTGGTTGCGCCGCTGTTTTCATGTGGGTGTGTAGAGCTGCATACACTATTCTTCTTAAATACACCAGTATTGCCGCCGTTAGATGACAACATTTCGGTCCCGCGTGCAATACAGTTCACAGTCACTGGACGTGTATGGGTTGAGAATGTAAAACTCCGGACAAGTTTTCTTGCGCGCACCCGTTTTTAACTCGTCTCGACTGTCGTACAGTCTGACATTAATGACAACTGAGATCCCATAGTGTGACATGATCATGTTCGTACAGTCTGACAAGTACAATCCTAAAGGACTTTTAAAAAAAAAAAAAAAAAAAAAAAATCGCACAGTGAGCCCGACTTTAGGCTGGTCCTCTTTTGGTAATCTTGCTCTTACTCCACCTTTCCTCTCCAGGTGCGCCGCTGGGCAATCGATACAGCAAAGACCATGAAGAGTGTGGACAGGGACGCCTACTATGACCTTCAAGATATTTTCTCCTGCATGTTTTATGTCATTGAGCTTGGAATATCTTTGGACTTTCCAGATTTGTCTCAAGAGTCTTATGCAGGGGGTGTCATACAAATGCTCCCCTCTCACCTCTATGATTCGCAAAACAAGAAGAACTACTGGCTAGGTCTGTTTATTAGAGTTTCCTCCAAATCCTCTTTTTATGATCCCCATTCCTTTTTGTTACTAAACTTGTACAATTTGAGAGATTTTGGTTTGTCACGCTCCAGCTAGACAGCAGTCATTCTTGCTGTTAAGTTTCTGTTCCTCCAGTCGTGAGACAGATTTCACTATCCTGCAGTTAACTCTTTTCCTGCCTGCATTTTTTTTTTTTTTTTTTTTTTCCCGACACCCCAAAGTTTGCACAATCCTGTACCTCTCAATGGATTTGACATTTTTATTTGGCATTTTTATTTTGATGCTTAATAGCACCCCTACCAGTGAAAACATGGATTCCCATAAAATTCAGTCAATGGCAGGGAAAGAGTTAATATAGAAATTGGATCTTTGAAACCAAGGAATAAGATCAGAAATTCAGGGTGCTTGATGGCTTGCTCTAGTGTCTACCTACTGTAAAATAAGTGTTGCACAGTGCCCTATTCAGGTGCATGTTAATCTGGAAACTTCAAGAGCTCTATAGCACTTGAATAGGATGTGGTGTCAGGTTGACCTGGAATTGGCAAATGGTTCTCATTGTTCATCTCTCGGTGAGTGTGATGTCACCTTTTGAAGTTATGCTCTTTTGTGCCCTTCAGGTATCTGTATGTTACTAACGCAGCTCAGTGCGGAGGCAATGGACTCCCTTTTCATGGGACAGTTTAACATCCCACTTTGCATACTCAACACGATGGATGGATTGAAAAATGGTATGTCATGATGAGCTTTTCGTGATGAGATGCAATAGATTAAAAGTGGTCCGCTTAAGTCATTGCACTTTTTTTTTTTTTTTTTAAATATATAGAGGATAACCCAGCTTCTGACCCATTCTGGCCAGCCCTCCACTGTTTTATGGTAATTCTGGACCGACTTGGTTCTAAGATCTGGGGTCAGGTTGACCCTAATACAGCATTCCAGACAATCACCGGAGCAGCCAGCTATGTTGCGGAAATTAGAAACATCCGGGAAAAAACCATGGGGTAAGAAAATCTTGAATTTATTGAAAAGAATTGATGCCATGCTGAATTGCAGCCAATTTGACTGCCTTGTAAACCTGTATAAAAGGCCGTATGAAATTCTTTCTGATAATCAATCTATATTCTGGCATTAAAACTCCAAGACATTGGGAGGGATTTTTCACAGGGACGGCAGAAGCCACGACAGCTGCAGCATTTGAAAACACAATTTAAAATTTAGCACTATTCACACAGATCCTTAATTTACACAAAAAAAAAGTGTAATGATTCCATTCCATATGCATTGCTCCTGGATATTAAAAATTACATCTATAATAGCTGCAAAATGCAGCACCTTAACAGTAGCTGCATTTCCATTACCCTTCAAATTGCGCGACTTAAAATTGCGAATTGAAAATATGCCTAATGGAAATGCGTCAATTTTGCAAAAACCATATTGCAAAAATTTTTACGCTCGCATGAGGTGGTTTTTCAGGCAGTTCGAAAAAGGAATATTTTGCAAAACTGCAATGGAACAGTTTTTCGCATTTACAGGTCACATGGCGTATGTAAAGTCATATGATCATTCTTCAATGTACTATAACCTCCAAGAAACACTTCATATATGTGGCCGCTCCCAAGTATAAGGGGCTTTCCCTGCCATTAATGCTTAGACAATTTACACTGCACAAGTCAGTGTCTCTGATACGGCCACTGAAGCTGATTGCGGCCACTCTAGTCAATGCTCGTTTATTCCAGCCACACCACGCACGTTTCTGAAGCGTCTCTCCGCACTGCTTTTGTAAAGATGCATGCATATGCCTCCTTCAAATAAATATAGCCAAAATCTGTCAAAATCCCACCAGAATCCATTGCCGTGACTTATCGCAAGAGGAAAGTTACATTTTAGTCGCATAACATTAGTTAATGGAAACGCTGTCATTTTCACAATACTTTTTATTTGTTGTGTGTTTTGCGCAAATCTGTAATGGAAACGCACCTATAGTGAAGATCTCCACATACCATCAAAAATGTTTTTTTTTTTTTTTTTTTTTTTTTTTTGTTTTTTTTTTTTAATTTCTGATTTGGTGAACCTGCCCATTATTTGACTAGGCAAAATGGTTCAAGTGATGCCATTTGGACCGTAAATGGCTGCTTTGAAATGCCATGTTTGGAACTTTTGTTGGCAGAAAGTGCTTAGTAATGTAGGGTTTTGTGAAGTTATTTAATCCATTATTTTTATTTTTATTTTATTTATTTTTTTTTTTAAATGCACAGCGGGATGGTTAAAGTGGAACCTGAATATGATGACAATATGGTGACCTGCAGTCAGATGGTGTACCACTGTTATGCCTCAGAAAAACCAAACCAAGTAAGATTTTTGACACCGCATTCTCTTTATGCAACAAACATTTCCTGCACTCTTTGTTAGGAAAAAGCTGAATACTGTTTTCCTTCTGTTCATCGTGTAGGCATCTGGTTCATCGTTCAACAGTGTTGTTTCCAGTAACTATGTGATCTATGAGGATATGCAGTCCCTGGTCACCGTGCTTGATTCTGAAATGGGCCAGAGTATGCGTGTATACGGAAGCACTTTTCTGTGGTTCATTCCATTTGTCCGTTCCATAATGGAACTTCCAGAGCTCAACGCTTCCTATATTAGTGAAGTCATCCATTATCTTTGTGATAAGATACGAGAAAATCGACACATGCTAACCGGACAGACAAGTGCGTGCGATAAAGTGACTGAGTTCTTCACTCGTATCCTTATTCAAATTGTTGAGCTACACTCTACTGAAGGACGAATGGGAATACTTTCTCGCTGTGCCCTCAAGTGGGTGGGAGAGATTGTCTTGTGCATCCAATCAGATGAAACGCATGGACCACCAGACAGGATGGGTGGGATTCACGGAGTCAGTTCAACCTCATACAACCTTGGGATAGTTGGAAGACTGCCTGCATCTGGAGGAGGCATTGGTGCCATAATTTCTGGCTGCATGAAACTAATTCGACTGCTGCTGAAAGAAGGGAAAAGGAGATCTGTACCAAGTGCGGCCCACTTTTTGAATTTGCTTAACAAGCAGTTGCGTGGAGTTACAAACAAACGATGGAATCTAACACGTTCTGAATCTGATGAGCTTCAGAAGTGTTTGTCAAGAGTTGTCCGGTCGATGCCAGAAAGACCTGCTTCTCCACGCTCTGTTGTTCCACCCCCATGTGCACCATCAGTGGAGGCAGCTACAAACACTGTTATTTCCAGAAATTCAGTGCCAACCCTAAATCAACAACAACATGAAGACCAGGAGGCAGGTCCGAGCAGAGCAGGAGATGAATCTGGTATTATCAAAGTGGAGCCAATTTGGAATTATAGAAATTGGAACTTGGATGAGGAAGTCTGCAGCGGACTTGAGGTTATCATGAAGGCTAAGAAGGAACCCCTTGACCCAGTGTCAGTTTCACAGCTGAGACCAGTTGTTCAGTTGGAACGCATTAAACCAGATCTGGGACAAGCGCAGCAAATTCGATCCAGATTAAATGATCAGAATTTGTCAAAGATCAAAGTCATTGCCAAACAAAAGCGTAGTGAGTCCTTAAAATCAGCTAAAGAGGAATGTGGGTTTGGAGCTTCTGAGGAGGAGGAGGAGGATGACGATGAACCCCTTGATATTAAACTGGTTCGTCTGACAAAATCTATCCACAAAGTTGAATCTAGTGACTCCGAAGTTGACAGTAGTGCTGTTGGAAAACCTCGTAACCGGTCCATGGGCACCTCAAAGGAAAATGTGGAGTCCAGTACTATTGTTATCTCTGATGATGATTCTGAAAATGATGAAAGGCCAAATGACATCCTGAGGTCTCCAGAAGATCGTGTCTTGTCTGAGAGCCCCGGTCGTGATTATGATGATCTCAGTGAATCACAGGTCTTTGAGTTTGAGACCCAGCAATATGTGGCGTCTGCTTGGGATGATTCTGATTTTGATGCGTCAGACTTGGCGAAGAAGCCCAAAGCAGACCAACTACTCAAACCACAGGTGGATGAAGCTCCTCATGAAGCGTCTCCATCTAGTTCAGAAACTGAACCAATTCCAGATGAAGACATTGAGAGGGCTTGTCAGCAAGCAGAAGATAAGATCAGAGAACAGCAGCAGCCACAAGAGCCAGCAGATTCATTTGCATCGTCACTGTCCAAAGCATCCAGTACTGCAGAAAGCTGGGATAAATTTGCCAAACCAAAACCGGTTAAAAGCACAAAAACAACTCCATCTGATAAGAAACCGCTTAAAAAGCCATTGATAATTGATGCCCTTGCTCAAAAAGTCAGGCGCCACCCCTGGAAACGCAGCTCCACATCTCAGGATGCAGAGGAACCTTCCTCTTCAACTACTCCATCCTCATGTGGTGTATCATCTTCCTCTCCATCCTGCAGCTCTGTTTCCTCTCCTTATTTTTCTGCCCCCGGTTCACGTGATACCCCTGCGATTGTTCCCCCAAAGAAGGTGCGCAAGGTTCCTGAGCCAGAATCAACAGCAGAGCGTTTGGGATTAAAAAAGAAGGAAAGGAAAGCATTTGAACTTTCTCAGCGCTCCCTGGATTGTGTTGCTAAACTGAGGTGCCATGGCCAGAAAGTGCAGGTGGAACCACAACAGAAGACAAGGCGAGTGCGTCGAGCCTCTAAAACATCTCCACAGAAATGTATTGTAAAAGGCAACAAGAAACTTCTGGGATCACAAGATATTCAGTTTTTCAGGCAAAGTCGTGAGAAGCATCAGAGGCCAGCAACAGGAGCCATCACGACATTAGCTCCCAAACCACCAAAGATCAATCAGCCGGGTGAAGTGCACTTACCGAAACCTACAGTTGCAAGCAGCGATGCTGGTGATATCTTTCCCTGTCCTCAGCCACATCCTGACCATCAGCGGAATAATGAAAAGGCTGCATCAGGAACCAATTCTACAGGTGATGGGGCTGGAAATAATAAGAGAATAGAATCCAAGTACTTCCAAGCCAGTGAGACTGCTGAAGTCAACATGGAAAAAGAAAAACCTACTCCGGAGGATGATGAAGAATGGATGTTCCTCACTCAGATGGAACCCACCGACATGGAACTGTGCTCTCAAATAGAGCAGTTTGAGGAAGAAAATGAAGAACTATTTCTTACCCAGAGCGATCCTATTGACATGGACATTGATAAAGATAGTGAGTCAGATACCCCAGGGCCAACCTTGACCCCTAAATCTATTCAGACTCCTATTGGTGGAAATGATGATCATTTGTTCGTGAAGCCTGGCATGTCACCTATGTCTCAGAAAAAGGCCAAACCTTCTACCACAAAAATATACACCCCCAGCTCCCGCAGTGCCTCGCTTGTCCTTGAAATGGAAAAAGGAGCTAAGCCTCCTCCTGCTGTGAATGTTGCGAAAGCGAAGATTCCCCGACTGCCCCCAGCAATGCCACCTCCAAAAACATTTCAACCTCTCCATACTCCACAACTCCCAAAGCCACTTCCTTCACAACACGCTCCACATGCTCCCAAGTTGGTCACTAGTTCTAAAATAAGCTCTACCTCGGAGCCGCCATCTTACAAGGTATACCAAAGACCTGAGGCTCCAGTTAACAAACCAATACCCACGATGGATCCAAGCCCGACGCTTGACCTTTCAATCTTGACCCAAGCAATCCTTAAATGGGAATATAGGATGCTTGACAATTACAAAGCATTTGGGAGTCCACATGATCTGTGCCAACTACCGCTGAAGAAAGTGCCAGTTCAGTTTCCTAGCTACCTGGAGTACTTCAACACCTTGTACCCCCTGCTGTTAATTAATGCATTTGAAGAGGTGGGACTGTAGTGCCTAAATACTTGGGTGTAATTAGGACTGAATCTTATACAATTAAAGGGTTAATTTTTCACCCAAAAATGTAAATTGTCATTTAATTACTCACCCTCATGTTGTTCCAAACTAGTAAGACATTCGTTCATCTTCAGAACACAAATTAAGAGATTGATGAAATCCAAGAACTTTCTGACCCTGCATAGACCGCAATGCAACGGACATGTTCAAGGCCCAGAAAGGTAGTTAGGACATTGTTAAAATAGTCCATGTGGCATCAGTGTTTCGATCTTAATTTTATAAAGAATAGGAGAATACTTTTGTGCATAAAGAAAACAAAAATAATGACTTTATTCAACATTTTCTTCTCTTCTGTGTCGGTCTTTGTTCACGAGAATACCACGACGCATGCATGTGTGTTCTACGTCAGAATGCTGGCGCCTGCGTCAGCAGCACCACACGCATGCGTCGTGATACTCTCGTGAACGCACGTTGAAGACTGACACGGAAGAGAAGAAATTGTTGAATGAAGTTATTTTTTCTTTGTGCACAATGTATTCTCGTAGCGTCATAAAATTTAATGTTGAACGACTGATGTCATATGGACTATTTTAAAGATGTTCTTACGACCTTTCTGGGCCTTGAACATGTCCATTGCGTTGCTGTCTATGCAGGGTCAGAAAGCTCTCGAATTTCATCGTGTCTTAATTTGTGTTCCGAAGATAAACAAATGTCTTACAGGTTTGGAATGACATGAGGGTGAGTAATTAATGACAGAATTTCCATTTTTGGGTGAACTATCCCATTAATCCTGCTTCTCTTACAAGGATAATAATTGGACATTTTAATACTAGTGTTAATGTTAACCAATTACAATTTATACAGATGGCGACTGAATGGCTCAAAGAGGGCAGAGTCAAGCTTAACCTAACAGTCCTGGGTATAGAATACAGCAATCGCACAGCTAGTGCCAGCTTCACAGGTAAGTCCAGCCATGTTGGGCAGTTTACAGTCTGATGTTCAGTAAAGTGTATTCTGTTACAGTCTTTAATTGTTACAGCTGGGGAGTATCCTTTCAAACATCAGCCATTTCATAAAGTTTTATTTATTTATTTTTTTTTGTAGCACACATTTCTCCGGAAACTGATATAAAACAACTGTACCCAAAAGAAGATGACCTTGTGCTACTTTGGTTGCCTGACAACACTGGGTCATATGCCCACGATGAACCTAATTTCCATGAACCACATCCTTATTTTGGTTGTGTGTCTCGGTCCAGTGTGTCCAACAGAGGTCCAGGTGTGTGACTTGTGCTGTCATCAAAAAGGATTGTGTACATTTATGTCCACCGTCTCATTACTCTGTCCCTCCTCAGGTTCCAGGCCAATTCTAAACTTGACGATTCAGACACGTGGTAATGTATCTTCGGTGAATTCCCAACCTGTGCTCTGTGAAGTCATTGGATCATTGATCAGCATATTCCGGGAGTTCCGTGCGCTGTGTTTGCTGCGAAATGGACCAATGTTGCGTCCTCTTCTTGCTCCACATGTGTCTTATTTCACGCACACTCTGGATAGCCCACCAGACCTGGATTCACCAGTGAGTTTGGGTTTATCTGAAGCAGTGGTTCCTAATCCTGGTCCTAGGGACTTGCAGCATTGCACATTTAGTATGTTGTGTGTGTGTGTGTGTGTGTGTGTGTGTGTGTGTTTTTTAAAATACACCTTAATCAAATATTACTACTTTAGCAGATTAGCAGAGAGTTCCAGGATACGAAACTGGGCTTGTCAGATAAGGGGCGCAAACCAAAAGTGCAGTGCATAGCTAGAAGCATTTTTGTCCAAATTCACCTGCTTATAGTATTTGTTTTGGAGAAAAAATGCAATCCTAGACAACTATTCTTGTTTGAGCTTGAGTACCTTTTGTGGGATGAATGTGTAAGTCCAATAAGTGAACCTGATTTTGATCCCACTTTATAATTTTGCCCCTTTCATTCCTTTTACTCTATTTCCCTTTTTTCCTTCACTCTTTTGCTTGTTCTTTCTTTTTCTTTCCTTCCAGGAGTTCAACAGGGACCAAGCAAGATCAATAGCTTGTGGTCTTGCCATGATAAAGAGAACACAGAAGACCCCAAAATTTCTCCTTATTCATGGTCCTCCAGGAACCGGGAAGAGTAAAACAATTGGTGGCCTGTTGTACAAACTACTATCTTTGGTATTTGTGGCTTTTTTTTTTTTTTTTTTTTTTTTTTTAGTCTGACTGTATTTTTATTCCTGCCTACTGTGCATGCTCTCAAGAACACCTGAATCTGCAACTGCAGCTGAGTGTGTTTTATGTGTGGTTATCTGGTCAGGGCACTAACAGTGCTGCTCCTTCGGGGAACCTTCACTCAAAGTCTCGACGGACACGAGTTCTTCTCTGTGCTCCCTCTAACGCTGCCATCGACAGTCTGATGAAGAAAGTCATTTTGATCTTTAAAGAGAAATGCCGAAACATCAATGCACCTCAAGGTTGCGAGCTTGCTCATACATTGACAACTAAAAAAAAAAAAAAGCATGCATGCCATATATGGTCACATTAAAGCATGTCTCACAACACTTTTGTGTACAGGTAACTGCGGTGATGTAAACCTGGTACGATTGGGAAGTGAAAGGACCATCTCGAAGTCACTAAAACCTTTCAGCCTCGACCACCAGACTAAAGCTAGAGCACGTGAGAATTTCATGCAATTTATAATTCAAAAGTTAATGCATGTGCATGTGGTAATGTATAAGGTGTTTGTGTGTAGAGCGAGCCCAGCAAACTGTAGAAGCTGACATACATCGGCGGAAGGAGCAACTGGACCAAAGTATTGAAAATCTCTCCCAGCGATGTGCAAAAACCAAGAAGGATTCTTTTGAGGTAATGCATCCTCCACACAAGTTTCTAAAAGAGAGAATATAGATATCACATTTAGTTTTGTTTTAATGCGGTGTTGAATTTCTTTAACTTCATGGGTTGGTTGACAGTTCAAGAAGTTGATGGAGCAGAAGATGCAGCTTATGAAAGAGAGAGAAGGACTGAGTCGGCAGATTAAAGAGGTAAACAGTCACATTTGTTCACATTAGTGTTTCACAATACTTCTAATACTGCCACAAACAAAAGTACCTCTTGTCTCTTAGTGTCGTAGCAGGCGACAGGAGAGTCAAGCTCTTGTGCTGCAAAACGCTCATGTGATCTGCTGTACGCTCAGCACCAGTGGAAGTATTGTCCTCGAGAATGCCTTCCGTCGTCTCGGACATGAACCGTTTAGCTGTGTCATCATCGATGAGGTACGAAAATCTCTTATAGTTTGTGATTCCGTGAAATGTTTTTATTTGGTTGAATACAAAAGTAGTACAATTACAATTGCACTTAACATTTTTCGATGAACTAAATCTCTTATTACTGCTAGTGCAAAAGACAACATGATGAAAGAAAACTACATAATGTTTATATTATCCTATTATAAATGCACTAATACTCCTAACAACCATATTTCAAAGTCGCTGTTTGTCGTTGCACTTTTGTAGGCTAGTCAGGCTAAAGAAACTGAGACTCTAATTCCCATGCTGTACCGAAGTCCTGCTGTAATCCTTGTCGGTGATCCCAACCAGCTTCCACCAACAGTTGTCTCTCAGGTAACCCATGCATGCAAATTTAAACACACAAATGTTTAGGATTTCCTGTGTCTTTTTAGATTGGTGTTGTAAATTATGGCATTAACCCTCATGTGCCCTGACTCCTGGTCATGTAATATTTTTGTTTTTATTTTTTCCCACAAGGTCTAACAACTTTCCAAAAAAAAAACTGGTCAAAATAACCAGCCTGCAATAATAATAATAATATTATTATTATTATTATTATTATTATTATTATTATTATTATTTTTATTTATGCTATTTTGTCAAATAATGCATTTAATCCGTTTATTTCTGTAACGAGGGATTTTTTTTTTTTTTTTTTTTTTTTTTTTTTTTTTTTTTTTTTTTTGTAGGCTGGTCAAATACAGGTTTTCAGAATGGCATAAGGGTTAAATGACCGTAAATTTAAAGCTGGAGAGAAATGTTTTCGCATTTTGTGCATGATTTGAAAAAAAAAAAATGAAAGAGAAAAAATAATATTTTATTTAATTTTTTGTTTTAACAGAAAGCAAAGGAGTTTGGCTACGACCAGTCTCTTATGGCAAGGTTATGCAAAAGTCTTTATCAGTCAAACCTGCAACTCTCTTCCATCCTCCTGCTCAGCGTGCAGTACCGCATGCACCCGGACATTTGTGAATTCCCCTCCAAGTACATCTACAACAGCGCCCTTAAGGATGACTGGTACGCACCCAGCTCCTTGTTTGTTTGGACTGTTTACACTTGTGGTATGAGTAGAGGGGGAGAGAGAAGACCGTGTTCTGCTATCAGACTCCTCATGTTTGATGTTTAGGCAGGGACAGTGCAGGCAGTATGATCAGGAGCAGACGACTGACAGAGTCTGAATTAAGACGACTCTGGTACAACATAGTGAGCTGCTAACTGCAAACCATGGTCTGCAGATCTCCACACGAAAAAGCGCTTCAGTTATTCATGTGCTTTATGAAAGGCGACGTGCTACAGGGAAGATTGAAACAAATCCTGCATACTCACTCTTTTGCGGACATGCTGGGCATCTCTGGCACTTTTGATCCAGTCTGTAAAGTAGTTGGCAGAACCCAGCTCTATTATTCAGTGATGGTGAGATTTATACAAATATTCACTTGATGGTATATACGGCAATAATAGAGGTGTACTTTTCTGGTATTTTATCTTGTTTTGCAGCAGAATTATCGTAAACTAAAACTATTTATATAAAAAAAAAAAAACTTGGAAAAAAAAAATCTTGAAATAATAAATGGCTAATTTCCATGGGAACTTTTTCTTGTTTTCATTTAGTTTAAGTTGAAGTACTAAAATTTAAAACTGAAATTGGGGGGGGGGGGGGGAGAATGTATATAAATTTTAAATCTTAATTAAAAAAAAAAAATAACAAACAAAAATGAAAATTGAAATTATAAACATCACATTGAACAAAAACTAAAATGGCATATAATTGATACTAAACTAACACTGTTTAATTGAAAAGATGGAGCAAATATTCTCTTTTGGTGTGACTAGGCCTTGAATTTTAACACTGCATTCTGTGAAATAGCTTCATGCTAATGCATCTGTCTGTCTGTCTGTCTAAAAAAATGTCTCAATGTTGTTAATCAGGAAGAATGTGTATATATTTAAAGGGGTCATATGATGGTGCTAAAAAGAACGTTCTTCTGTGTATTTGGTGTAATGCAATGTGTTTACGTAGTTTTAAAGTTTAAAAAAAAAAAAAAAAAAACTTTCCACATTTTACATTTATCTTCTCTAAGCCCCGCCTTTCTGAAACTGGTCTTTTATTTTTTTTTTTACAAAGCTCATCGGTGTGAAATAGCGAGGTGTGCTCTGATTGGCCAGCGGGGATGGCAAGAAAAAAAAAATTAATTTGCACCCAAGTATAAATATGGACTTTTGATTTGTGTCCTTTTGTCCCTCAGTGAGACTGCTCAGAAACGCTGTTCCCCCAGCTGGCCCTTCAAGCCCTACAAAGTGTTCGACGTGACTGATGGGATGGAGAAAAAGGAGAGAGAGTAAGAAAGGAGGAATGTGGGTGGGATGTGAACTTTACTTTACTGCTTATGTCTGAACAGTTAATTTGTTTTCCCCATTGGTCAGTTCATTTTCCAATCACAAAGAAGTCAAGCTTGTCTTGCTGCTGTTGAAGCTGCTGGGCGAGAAGCAGTCCGTGCGAGTGGGTGTCATCACGCCCTACAATGCCCAGAAACGACGCATACTGGAAGCCGTCAAGGGTTCAGGCATCGACAAGCAACTTCAGTGAGTGTTCAGTGTGCAACTTTACTTAAAGGTGACATCATGAAAATCTGACTTTTCCAGGTTTTAAGTGCTATAATCAGGTCCCCGATGCATCTACCAACCAAGGAAATGTGAAAGATTAACCCAATAACTTTGTTTTGGTAAGCCTTTTTCTGCAAGCGTCTGATAAAACGAGCGCGTCTGATCTCGCTCCCCTAGTGACGTTGCAAAGGGATCTCATTATAATATAATATTACCGCCCCTTAATCTGTAAGTTTCCACCCACGGTGCCGTCATTTTGATTTCGCAAACAACAACGGTGTATCAGCTCTAATGCCATGGCGAAAGCTTGAACAAAACATGCTAACTGTTCGGTCTTTGGCTGCACAGAACACGTTTACAGTCGCAGCCTGAGAGACAACAGAGCAGTGGATTTATTGATTTATTTACTGTATATTGCTGCTGCTGCTGCTGCCACAGATCTAAAACATGCGATTTATTTCCCAGCTGTTTACCTTCACAGACATAACCGACTGTTTTTGTAACTTGCGTGTGTTTTTAACGTAAACGTTTGTGAATGAGAACAGTACTCACATGCTGTGACAGCCGCTTTCTGTCTGTGCTTCGGATGTGTGCGCTCAGAAAACCGTATATCACAAGTTTAAACTAATCTATGGTTTAAAACGCATGATTTCAGCGCGATTAAACATAATCAATCAAAACAGATGGTTTTAGCAGGTACGAGCTGTAATGACGGAGCTCTCTGCTGGAAAAGGGGGCGGGGAGCAGCAGCTCATTTGTATAAGACACATGCTCTAATATAGAGTTTCTACTTCCACTCAAAATAGGAATTTTCAAAATGATATAATAAATGATCTGTGGGGTATTTTGAGCTGAAACTTCAGTTACATTCTGGGGACCCCTGAGACTTATTACATATTGTAAAAAGGGGCATAATGTCTTGTTTTTTTGTTTTGTTTTTTTTTTCTCCATCTTTCATCAAAATGAAACTTCTAAACGTTTTTTGCAAATTGAAAAGGAAATAATTAGCATTGTACTTTTGTATCTTTTTTTTTTTTTTTTTTTTTTTTTTTTTTTTTTTTTTTTTTTGGTGTAACTTTATTCCTGTCACACAATATAAAATTAACGTTTTATCTTTGCAAAGTTTATAGTAATAAGTATTAATAAATGAGCAGCAAATCAGCATAAAAATTCATAGACACAACTATGTGATCGTTATTATTGTTGGTACTTTTATGCAATTTTTATGAGGGACAAATAAAGTAAAGATTGATTGATATTAGAATGATTTTGAAGGATGATGTGATGCTGGAAATGCAGCTTTGCATTACAGGAATAAATTACATTTTACAATTTATTCACACAGAAAAGTTCTTTAAATTGTAGTAATATTTCACAATATTGTTTTACTGTGTTTTTCATCAAATAAATGCGAACTTGGTGAACATAATAGACTTCTTTAGAAAAAGGAAAAAAAAAAATTACAATCATATTCCAAACCTTTTTGACCGGTAGTGCGTGTATACTGTGTATGTACGGTTTAATAACATGTAATTGTTTTAGGGTTGACGTCGATACAGTCGATGGCTTTCAGGGCAGAGAAATGGACTGCATCATTGTGTCTTGTGTGAGAGCCAGCAGTGAATTGGGCTCCATTGGGTAAGTGTACATTGCCTATATATATATATATATATATATATATATATCAACTAAAATGTTAGTTTCTGGTTGTAATATTGCATGGCTTCTTACTTTTTTAAGGTTTGTTGGAAATCGGCAGAGAATGAATGTAACCATCACCAGAGCAAGATTTAGTCTCTTCATACTGGGACATATACGCACACTCAGGGTAACGTACACATTTATACATTTGTTTGTCTCGACCCAACCATAAGAGGTGCTGTTGTGTATTTCTAAGCGCTTTTTAATGATGCATTTCTGCAGGAACAAAGTGATTGGGGAGCACTGATTGAGGATGCTAGGATGCGTAAAACTATCATCAAAACAATGCAAAAAGATTTTGAAAGGGACGCCAGGCAGATTCTTAAACAAGAACGAGAGCTGCCAACCCGCAGTCTCTCTTATCCCCCAATCAGGAATCCAAGCACTGTGACCTCACCTGTTATGCATGCACCTGTGGAAACAGACCCCGCGCCCCGCCCTCAAAGTGACACGAGCAATGCGCCTATGCCGCGGCTAATACCTTTGGAATGCCCTAATAACCCACGGATGAGCGACAGGCCCACAGACCCACGTTTTGCAGAGCGCCGGCCAATCAGAGAACAGAGACCGGACAGAGATGGGCGGGGCTTACCGGAGTCCCGCCACTCCACAAACAGAGCTAATTCGTATGAAGCCGACTCTAGAAGTACTGGCCATTCTTCCAGATACTCTTCAAAACACCGCGGTTCTTCACCATCAAGACGACACAGGAGATAATTGAATTATCCCCATTTTTATTTGTGATTTAAATCTTCACAGCAATGCACTAAAGGAGAGGTTTTTCTTCCTCCTGTCCTCTTCTCCATGTTTTGAGAAAGCACTATGTACAAGCGTTGTCGTTAAACGTCTCTTTCTCAGGCATTGGCTTAACAATTAGCTTGACAAATTAGTTTGATGGCAGTGCTTACCTAATCTATTTCGAAGCGTATTTTGTTGCTGAATGAACACTTAAAGAACTATTTTATGCATGAAGAGGAGTGTTTTGTTCCGTACAACAGGTTTTGGGTTTTTGGACCTTATGCTTGTCTCCAAAAAATATATATTGATGCAATAACTGCACTTTCTAAAGCAGTCGGACCATTTTTTGGTGTTTGAGTCTGTATAGTTTGTCACTTATTTGAATGTAACATTGATTTAAAGGTTTTTGCAGGGATGGATTCGGTATGTAAATGTGTTGTGCATGAATGCAGTGCTGTTTGTGTTTCACTGGTTGTTTTATACTGACTTTTAACATTCTAGATTACTGGATAACATACTGGATTATTTTTGATTGAGCCAACTGTTAGAATAGTTTTTTCAGGTAACTTTGATTATAGTCACTTATTCTGGAGGAAGAGTTAAAGAAGGCCAAGAACAGAACCAGAAGTCTTGCTTAACATTTTAATTTCAAATATAAAATATCATGTTTGAGTTGTGAATGAGAGTTAACTTTGAAATTGTACAGTTTAAGTATACAAGCCAGAGACCTGGAGGCTGAGAGATTAACCCGCTACTGTGGGGTTTTTTTTTTTTTTTTTTTTTTTTTTTTTTTTTTTTTTTTTTTTTTAAAAGCTTGTGTGACCAGTTTTACAAAAGTGTATGAAGAGGACTTTTTGTACAGATGCACTTTTTGTAGACAGGAAATGGTTAAAAAAAAAAAAAAATTACGTTTTGGATTTTTCTTTTTCTATGAGAATCACTGCACAAATTGATTTTGCAGTTGTGCCGCTATTATTCTTGATATACCACATATGTTAGTGACGTGAGTGATCCACTAAATCACATCATAATAGTCTATTTTTCCCCTCATTTGGAATTTATACAAGTACCTTGAAAAATGGGTGGATCCTATGGAACATGGATGTTAATCAGTACCATTGCATGTCTTGACATACGACAGTCACCATCTGTACCATGGTACTACCACCCTTAAGGCTTGTCTTTTTAACCAGTCATTTCTGATAGTCTTTCCTTAAGATACGTAAGGATCAACACCTCACCCCAATCTTTTACTATTTTATTTTTAATAGTTGCAATAAGCCACTCAAGGCTATGGTTTTAGTGGAAAAATTACTACTTAAATCTATCATGTCTCAAGTGGCTTATTACTTTTGTAAAATGACAACAATAACGTGATTAAAAGACACATGCTAAATGGGCCATTCCACCGAAAGGGTGCCATTTGCTTCTGAAACTCTTCAAAAAAAAATTCATTTTCTACCTTTTTTTTTTTTTTTTTTTTTTTTTAAAAAGACTGAATCTAGTAATACACAAATTTAACTATTCAAAATCTGTATTGGTCTATCTCAGGTAACTTTATTTAATTTTTTACAGAAGTTTTAAGTGGATGATGGATGCATTTTTCTCAGTCCTGTTACCAAAACTGTCTTTTAAAAAGCATGTTTAAAATTGTCAACAAATTCCTTTAATTTCCCCCTCAGGCAGGTGTTTGTTTTAAAGAAATTTTTGGTTTCATGATCAAAAAATATTATTTTTATCATAAATCACTATTTAGAAAAATACACCTTATGTAGATAAAGTACACAAACCGATTTTTTTCATTTTAAAGGTGACTCAAACCTCAAGCTTATCAATTTTCTATGATGCAATTTATTAAAGAATATGATAAATTATGGACCAAACTAAATTTAAAAAATAGTGGTTTAACTTTATTTTTTTAAAGAAACTATTTAGTAACAGGAATGAAACTGGTACGAGGAAGGAGTATCCATTATATTAGTATACAGGTATGACTACACATGTGAGGTATTAATGCCTGCACTGATATAGTGAAAGTGTTGAACATTGACTAGTGAGCTGACCTCACTGCTAAAAAAAAAAAAATAAAAAAGGCCAAATCATGCTTCTATTTAAATCTAGTGGCCTGCAGAGATTTTTGTTAGGGTTATGTTTAGGGGTAGAGGACGGGTTATAAGATATAAATAACTAAAGAATAATAAATATTAAAATAAAATTGATATTAAAAATAAAACTTTTTTTTCAGTTCAGTTTTTCTTTGGATGTTTTCTTATAGTGCAGCTCACACTCAAACGCCATTCTATATATGAGTCTAATACATAATTGGCACAGGACAGAAATTTCAAGTACATTTTCTGTCATACTTGCAGGAACAACCATAGGTTTTCTCTGGTCAAAAGCATTGTCTCAGTGTGGATAGAAGGCCAAAACATTGATTAAAAAAATGAATTTTTAAATTTATCTAGATTAATATGGATGCAGACTAATATTTACATCAATAAATTTGATGACACTACTCACTCCTGTTACTGTTACTTTTACTCAGTTGCTATATACAAGTATAGGATCTATGAGTATATAAGTAACAGGATTGAGATTTTAGGATAAAATTAGCAAATACATATAATCTACCCACATGGAGTACATGCTAATATTTTGAGAATACTAAGCAAATTATAGTGATTCACCAAAGATTTGTATTTTTAAAATAAGTAACATCTAAGAAATAATTTAAGTAACAAGACAGTATATTTATAAAGACGCACCCAGCCACCATTACAATATCATCAAATATGCAGAAAAGAAAATAAGACCACATGCTTTCGATCCTTTCATAGCCTTCAGAAGATCCAGATGTTGCAATATTATGTTTAAAATGTGTCTTGTGGAATTTTCCCAGTTTTTTAGAGGGGGGGAATGTGTTAGGGTAACAGGACTGAGTGAAAACCTGGGGACACGACTAAAATGTAATATAGACATGGAGTTGTTATTGTTTAAAATCTGAAGTCAAGGAGTTTCGGGTACCAAAAATTAGACTTTTTGCCAAGATGCATGCAGAACATCACACTGCCAACTCTCATTTTCATATGATCTCATTGCAGGTGGATTCCTCCCTTCTTACCAATACTCCTGTCACAATTTCATTATTATTATTATTTATTTATTTATTTATTTATTTGTTTGTTTTTTGGCCTTGTTTTTATTGGTGGCATGCTTCCAATCAATTTATTTTTTTAAAAAAATCATGCTTTTAATAAAATATGCTTTTATAGTTTTCTCAATAGAGAGTACTTGTCTCGGTATTGAGTAAATAGTGAACTTGCCTAACCTTATCTAAAATATTGAGCGTTCAGTGGATTGTGCTGTCCATTGAAACAGTTGTGAAAGCAAAACAAAGTATTTTGGCAAACATTACATGATTTAGAACATTTATACTGTGCGTGTCACATTGAAAAAAAAAACTTAAGTGTATCCCTCAAAGCCTCGTTTTCATCCACGTAAAATTCAACATGGCGTCCTGATTAAGGCCCGGGCGAGCCCCCTCCCGCTCTTTCTCAGGCCACGGTTAACCCGCGCAAATCTCGCGCCCTGCAGAGCGCCATCAACAGCTGCTGCCTCATTGACAGCCAGGTAAGGATCAAGTTTGCTGTAAACTTTGGCACTGTTTTTCACTGCTGTGAAATTAAACCGCTATTAAAACATCTGGCTCAACTTAGCCCTTGCTTAACAAGCAGGTTAGTTTCCGTTGGCATAACTTATAAAAGGCCTCCAAAATGAATTGCCCCTGGAGGAGTTTTTCTTTTTTGTTTTATTGTGGGTGCTATTTTAACTAATTTCAGCATAATTACAAGTGTGATTAATTTTACACAACAGTTCAAAAAACGGTAAGTTCATTATACTAACTGTCAATAGACACAACATTGTACATTTTGACTTTTTGCTGTGTTTCACCAACGAAAATTTTCAACAAGACAGAACAGTCAACAGTCTTGAACGATTTGGCGTTTTTCACTGATTCAATAACACATTCATGTTTACTTGCTTCATTTATGCGTGAATCAAACGGTTTGAACAAATAGGTTTAATGTGTCTACTTGTAAGACAATCGACGCCTACTGGAGGTTTTATTTTTATATATAACAAAATAATTTCGTTTTTACCCAACATTTCTTTTTCTATATTTTTTAAAATCATGCTTCAGTAACTTACATTTACTATTTACACCGCATACATTACAACATGCCAAGGCAGAATTAGACCATTCTTACCTGTAAAGGACTTGAATCAGCACCGATTAATAACAAAGGATTGATTCACCAAACAGGGTGATATGATGATTTCCGAAATAAATCTATTTTATTTCACTTTCAAAAAGTACATTAAAAGCAGAGGTGTAAAAAGAACTCAAAACTTTTACTCAAGTGAAAGTACAGAGTCTCAGAGAAATTTTTACTCAAAGTACAAGTATCTGGCCAAAAACATACTTGAGTAAAAGTAAAAAAAGTACAACTTTAAATTGTACTCAAGTATTGAAAAAGTAGAAGTACTTTTTTTTTTTTCTAACAGATATACAGAAGTTTTGTTAAAGGGAGTAAATGAAACAAAATGCACAGGTCAAACACATACATCTAGTGCAACAACAACATTTAAAATGCAGCACAGTGGAACACACACACACAAGTACAGGGAAAGGGATTAAAAGGAAACTCTATCCTTTCCACCCTCATGCCATCCTATATATGACTATCATTTATCAGATGAACACAAACTAAGGGTTTTGAAAGAAGAAAAAAACATCTCTCTTTGTATAATGCAAGTGTATGGGATGTCCAAAAATGAACATGACAGTAACTCATACAACCCTTGTTAATGAATCAGTGTCTTAAGTGAAACGATAAATACAAAAAATACAAATAACAATATTTTAAACTTGACTGTCGTGCTCACTTTGTGTGGTTTCTGAAGTGGTCCTGTCCCCTTGCATTATACAGACTAAAAATCTTTTCTTGTGTTCATCTGAAGAAAGAAAGTCATAAACATCTGGGACGACATGAGGTTCAGTAAATGATGAGAGAATTTCCATTTTTGAGTGAACTATTCCTTTGAAGAGCAAGATGTGATGCAGAGGCTAAAGCATATTCCAGAAAGAATACAAGAATGTGTTGAATTAATGAGGAGAGTCATAGAATTACAACATACAACATTAACGTTTTGAAAGGACACTTTTTTGTGTTGTCTATTCAACATCATTGTCTAAAACAGGGATGGGGAACGTTGATCCTGGAGGGCCGGTGTCCCTGCAGAATTTAGCTCCAACCTTAATCAAACACACCTGCACAAGCTAATCAAGGTCTTCAGGATACAGGTAGGTATTATTATTATTTTTCAGGGTTGGAGCTAAACTCTGCAGGACAGTGGCCCTCCAGGATCAACATTCCCCATCCCTGGTCTAAAAGGATAATTAAACTTTTAATTGTTTATTTGGGGCATTTAGGGTTTTTTTTCTCAGCAAATATTGATAAATAATTATTTGACTAATTAGATTAATTAATTAGCAAATCATGTTATTATTAAGATGAAAAAATATTCATTGACAGTCCTAATTGCTACTCAGTGTGTCATATAATGACATATTATAAATACAACGTATCCACTACCTGATAAAAACATCACTAAACATAAATTACAATTTATTTAACATACACTGTTCATTTAAACACTTTTTTGGAAATTTGAAACATTTAATTAAAAAAAAACAATCATTCCCACAAAAATATTAATTGTATTTAAATTTTCATCACTGATTTATTTGCACTCAATCTTGTGCATTCAGCCAATATATTACACAGCTAATGGCTCTATCAATACCGAAAGGATAATGAATAAACTTTTTTGGGGGGAAACGCAACTTTGCTATCTCAGTATGCTTCCTCAGATTTGATGGTGAACTTTTGAAGCCTGATATTTATCTGATGAAAGTCACAACTGAAGTAGAAATGTGTGAGCTTGATGTGTGAAAACAATGATCATTGGCTCTCACATCAAGCACGCACATTTGAACTTCCATTTACCATATTTATTGTGCATAAGATAAAATAAAAATGTAATGTACTTTTTAAGATGAAATAAAATTGTAAGGAGTAAAAAGTACTGTTTTTTTCTCCAGAAATGTAATCAGAGTAACCAGTTTAAATTGTACTTGAATAAAGTACAAATCCCCAAAATAATACTTAAGTGAAGTAATCAAGTAAAATTACTCAAGTATTTTACACCTCTGATTAAAAGACATGCTAGTTATTACACGTCTACACAGTAGCCCCGCCCACAACTGAAAATGGACCAATCAGCAACGACCATCAGCTTTGGAACGTTAGTTGATTTGTGATGTCACAGTGTGGGTTTAAAAAGGCTCGCTTTGATAACTACAGAAAAATTACTTGCGGTTTGTTGCTGGTTTCATTGTTTTCACTTTGCCCATCTTGCAGCCAAAGCTAGTCGTTTTATTGCTCGTTGCATTCTAGTGTTTATCACTTTGCATTTCTTGCAGCCAATGCTCGTTACTATTTTAAAATGGTACTTTTTTCTTTACTCTGAGTAATTGCTTTACTCCAGAGAGAGCGAAAAAAAGTCAACAACACCCACTCAGGTCAAGAAGAAAATGCAGACCAGAGTGATGTACCATCTCTGAGGAGTTGTGATTTTACATGATATGTCCATGTTATGAGAATATGCAACTTTATTACACGTTCAGCCACTTGTCATCTAGATTTAAATAAAATCAACAGAAAAGTACTTGGAAATTAAAAAGTTGTCACAAGTGTTTCATGTTCTCATGCATTTACACAAAAAAATTCATTACCTCATGAGGTGAATTCACACATGAATATTAATTATGTTATGTAAAGGTTTAATTTAAATCAATGTAATTACCTAATTTAATGGCTGAAAAGATCTAGTCACAAAACTACGTAGTAATCTGGAAATTACCAAGGAACCTTTGGATGTTCTAATTAATATTCACACACGCAACTCAATGGAATCTAATGTAGTTGCTGTCAAGGCACATTTTTAAAGGTTTAACTTTTTTAAAACATTTTCCCTGTTTAAAAACACAATGCTCGTGGTGCAAGCAAAAAAAGACATCTATGCATACACATTGACCAACAACTGAAAAAAAACAGAAAGCAATGATTCCAAAAACTCAATTTATAGTTTACAGCAAGGCTTAGTTGCAGTAATGAGTATCCATTAATATGGTTATTAAATATTTAATAAATATTATTTGAATGAAACAATCATTTGGTTCATATTAATCCTCCCTTTAGATCGAGAAGTCGATGATGACTGGAGTGAAGACCTATCACGAGAGGAACCTATCAGTGGTCTAATCGAAGTTGATAATGATCGGAACGAAGACATAATACTGGAGGAACCAATCACCAGTCATTCTCAAGTCATGATGATGACTGGAGTCATGACTTTCAAGATTTACTTGGTCATTTGTCTGAATGGAGTGCCGATGTCCTCCATGCCACTCAACAGTGTTTATTCCAACGCCATCTAAACTCCAGTTGCATCTGACTGTAGTGATGATGATAATGTCCCCCAAACTACAGTCTGTGCCACATCTAGCTGTACTGATGTCATCCCCCAAACTACAGTCTGTGCCGCGTCCAGCTGTAGTGATGACGTCCCCCAAACTACAGTCTGTGCCACATCCAGCTGTACTGATGACGTCCCCCAAACTACAGTCTGTGCCACATCCAGCTGTACTGATGACGTCCCCCAAACTACAGTCTGTGCCGCGTCCAGCTGTACTGATGACGTCCCCCAAACTACAGTCTGTGCCACATCCAGCTGTACTGATGACGTCCCCCAAACTACAGTCTGTGCCACATCCAGCTGTACTGATGACGTCCCCCAAACTACAGTCTGTGCCGCGTCCAGCTGTACTGATGACGTCCCCCAAACTACAGTCTGTGCCACATCCAGCTGTACTGATGACGTCCCCCAAACTACAGTCTGTGCCGCGTCCAGCTGTACTGATGACGTCCCCCAAACTACAGTCTGTGCCACATCCAGCTGTACTGATGACGTCCTCCAAACTACAGTCTGTGCCACGTCCAGCTGTACTGATGACGTCCCCCAAACTACAGTCTGTGCCACATCCAGCTGTACTGATGACGTCCCCCAAACTACAGTCTGTGCCGCGTCCAGCTGTACTGATGACGTCCCCCAAACTACAGTCTGTGCCACATCCAGCTGTACTGATGACGTCCCCCAAACTACAGTCTGTGCCACATCCAGCTGTACTGATGACGTCCCTCAAACTACAGTCTGTGCCGCGTCCAGCTGTACTGATGACATCCCTCAAACTACAGTCTGTGCCACATCCAGCTGTACTGATGACGTCCCTCAAACTACAGTCTGTGCCGCGTCCAGCTGTAGTGATGACGTCCCCCAAACTACGGTCTGTGCCACGTCCAGCTGTACTGATGACGTCCCCCAAACTACGGTCTGTGCCACATCCAGCTGTAGTGATGACATCCCCCAAACTACGGTCTGTGCCGCGTCCAGCTGTAGTGATGACGTCCCCCAAACTACGGTCTGTGCCACATCCAGCTGTACTGATGACGTCCCTCAAACTACAGTCTGTGCCACATCGAGCTGTACCGATGACGTCCCTCAAACTACAGTCTGTGCCACATCCAGCTGTAGTGATGACGTCCCCCAAACTACAGTCTGTGCCACATCCAGCTGTACTGATGACACCCCCCAAACTACAGTCTGTGCCACATTCAGCTGTACTGATGACGTCCCCCAAACTACAGTCTGTGCCACATCCAGCTGTACTGATGACACCCCCCAAACTACAGTCTGTCCCACATCCAGCTGTAGTGATGGCAACCCTGAAGCTTTTTTGTGTGCCACATCCGACAGTAGCGATGACGTCCTCTGAGCTACAGTGTCTACCATGTCCAGCTATAGTGATGACGTCCTCCAAGCTATAGCCCGTCCCACATCCAGCTGTAGTGATGGCATCCCTGAAGAATTTTTGTGTGCCACATCCAACAGTAGTGATGACGTCCTCCAAGCTACAGTTACAGTGTCTACCATGTCCAGCTGTAGTGATGACGTCCCTTCAACTTGCTGTGACATGTCTGACTGTAGTGTTGATGCCCCTCAAGCTACAGTCTGTCATACAGAGGACACTGTGCCACCCCAGTCAAGTCAGCTGCAGGATAAGTCAACAATTATTGGTCAGTTTTTCTAATTTAACATAATCCAACATATAGGCATATTTAAATTAGCAGTTTAGCGGTTTATGCTTTAAACTGACTTTAATATGCACCTTAAGGGCAACTGATGGCTAACATGGAAATGAACTTTTTTAGCATTCAAAAAGATTTCATTTAAATGTGTGTTTATGTATGAAGTGAAGTTGCATATTTTACAATGACCGCTAAAATTCACTTGAATAGTTATTGAGTGGGAAAAATGAATTTTAAGGGACATCTATTGAGTGTAGTATCTTAATTGATATATAAATTAGAAAAGTTTCTTTAAAATATTTTAGATAAAGTAAGTGCTGTCACTGATTGACATTTAATGTCTACATCTCTTATTTATCTTCCAACAGACATAAATTTATGCCGTTATGAAATGGGCAGTCAGCTGGGTGAAAGAGGCTTTGGTACCATTTATGCAGCGACTCGTTTGGAGGATGGCCTGCAGGTATCAATATGCATTACTTACAACATTTATCTAGCAAATCATTTTTGTCCTATTATACTTTTCTTGCTCTCTCCTTTGCAAACCCTCTTAGTGTACCATTGAAATGGTGTGAACTCTGCTCACAAATAAATTGTTTCTCCTCTTAGTCACTGTTTTCAATTTCAAACATTTCATATTAACACTGATCACAGACTGTAAATGATTTTTAGTAGGCAATCTGTCATTGTCAGCAGTTTGTCCATGACTTGTTTAAGTCCTATATCCATCTAACCATCATAACAACTGTCTTTTTTGTAGAACGGTTGTTCCAAGCCTCTTCCACTGGAGGTCGCTTTGTTAATTCTTGCAAACGAAGGCCCCAGGGTTGAGGAAATCATCCAGCTTCTGGACTGGCAGGTGGAGTGTGACCACTACATTTTGGTGCTAGAGCGGCCCATGCCCTGTGAGGAACTGAACTGGTTTCTCCTGCGGCAAATAGTGACCATTCAAGAGGATGTGGCACGGGTCATCATGCGGCAGTCAACATTTGCAGCTCAAACATGTTGCAGACGTGGAGTGTTGCACCGGGATATTAAGATGGAAAACATTCTCATTAACCCGGACACACTCAAAGTCAAATTAATTGACTTCAGGTGTGGTGATTTCCTCACTGATGCAGCTTACACGTCCTTTGCTGGTATGTATGATCCCTCGAAGGTGTGAAGTGGGTCTCAAACTCTGGTGATCAGTTGAGGGCCGTTCACACAGGACTCTGAATGAATCAAGCTCTCATGAAGCATCATGGAATGGGATCCACTGTTGTGAATCAAACAGCATCAAATTATTTCTTGCATGATAATGAATATCTAGTTAAAATGCTGTTAACAGAAACAAAATCTCTTCTCCAGGCACAAGAGAGTACTGCCCCCCCGAGTATCACATGACTGGCAAGTACCACGGGGAACCAGCAACAGTGTGGTCTCTGGGGGTCCTCTTGTTTGCATTGCTGTGTGGCGATTTCCCAAAGATACAAGACCTGGAAAAGATTAACAGTAACACCTGGGCCAAAGATGGCTTGTCAAAAGGTGAGATCTTCACTTCAGCTAAAGACAATTATAAATTTGAAGCATACAAAATAGAAATACAAGTTCAATGTAAATCTGAGGTAATAATCAGACATCTCTCTCTTCTTTCTGCATAGAATGCTGTGATATTATTTGTTGTTGTCTGCAGTTTGACCCAAAGCAGCGGACAGAACTGGAGAATCAGTCTCCTCGACTGGTTTACAGTATGACAGGAAGCCAATGCTGCTTCAAGCCCCCAGAAATTCACAGAAGTGGAGAAATGTACCCTGATGGAAATATTCATGGCTGTTCCAGTGCTCAACCCAGAGCTGTTTAATAGAAATAATAGATAGATAAGATAGATAGATAACATAAGATAAGATAAAGTAAGATAAGATAGGATAGACATATAAGATAAGGTAAACATATAGGATAAGATAGAAGATAAGATTAGATAGGATAGACGTACAAGATAAGATGAGGTAAGATAGACATATAAGGTAGATAGATAGGATAGGATATGATAAAATTATATAGGATAGACATATAAGATAGACGAGATAAGGTTAGATAGATTGATTAAAGAATAAATATAATAAAAATAAATATTTATTACTTTTTTGTGTCGTTTTCAGATGCTGGATAACACGATCATCAGTTCTTACTAAGAATATTGTATACTAGTAGAATATACACAATCTTGGAATTTGTGTTCATTTTTTTCAGTTTAACTTTTTTGTAATTAAAAATATATTAAATTAAAAAAAGTTTTAAATACAAACCAGAAACGTTTAACTTTTCAGACTTTTGGACTGCATTTTCTCTTTCCCAATTAAATTACATCATTTTAAATTATATTTTTTGTAACAGTATGATTTATACATTGCTTTATAAAAGCTATTTGCTGGCACTTTAAATGCACACTCTACAAGGAGAAACATGAATAAAAAGGTATGAATGGTCAGTGATATTTAAGAGCATAGGGAACCAAAGCACCATCTCCTTTATGGTAAGTACCTCATGCTTTTCATATTTTACTCTATTTTCTTCATAATTCTGTTGGTTGGTTGGACCACGTGACTTTGGCAGTCATACCATATAACTACTCATACAGTTAAGCTCAGAGTCAAAAACTGCACCACATATTTTTTGCATAGGTGTATACATTTACAGAAAAGGACCCCAGATTTGGGTGTTTTTATGTGATTTTTCTGCTTTTAATGTTTGTAGACAGTTTATGTTTTACATTTTCATAATCAGTGTTTCTCATCTGCACAGATTTGAACCCTGTGTGTAACAATAAAGACAACTTGAGGAGAGGGAAGAAACCCATTTTTAAATTGAGGGTAGTAGAAGTAAAATGTGCTGTGTCTGTTTCATCACTAGGGGGCGCAATGTTTCTAGGTTTACACCAGTTTGACTTGCCCCAGTTTTAGGGCCAAGCAACTATATATTATACTCCCTAAAACAGGACTGTGCAGGTCCACACAATGCGTGGCCGAAAACCTCAGTAGAAACCTTTAGAGATTTACACAGAAAAACATTTACGACAAAATTTTGTGTTGTTAGGAGGTTTTGTGGTTGAACCATGATAGAGAGATGGTATTTTTACATTTAACTACATTTACAACAAGTTTACTTTAAATGGCAAATGCTATTATTTATTTGCTATTGTTTAAAATCAGTATGTATTAAGTAAGGTAATTTAGCCACTCTCATTCCCACGGTCACCTATTATGACCTGTGCTTCATGGTTCAAATCATTTTTCTATCGAAAGGTGGTGAAAATGAAGCTTTGGACTCATAAAGACCCATCTTGACGTATCCTCCCTGTGTGCACTATTGATATTCTGAGGAAGGTAATCAATGCCCGCTGACTAAGGTAAAAGCTTGATCATCTCAGGTGCAGGACACTCTGCTGCTATGACGTGATGCAGCATTTTTCTCTCGTCAGAAAGATGCCGGGTCAGCAAGGCCTGGAATCTTGCTTTTGTTGTAATTTTACATTATTGGAGCAGCATCCTGTTTGTTGTCTCACTGGCTCGGGTGTCATTTTCAGATATTTCATGAAGCCGGTGACCGCATAGACCAAAGTAAATATAAAACTCTCTCTGGGTTCCTCTACGACTGTTATATAAGAGCCAGTAGAAGATTTGATTGGGTCACTTGTACCATGCTGTCTTAATATAGTGGATGAAATAACTCAAAATTTTTACAGATAGAAATCATATTAGGTAGCTTCTGTAGTCACAATATTATAATGAAATGAATTTTAAATAATTTTGTTTGCTGGTTTAAGTGCATGCTGCAATTTTCGTCATTGCCCGTTCTTTACTAATTTGTAAAATGATAAACTGACAATTATTAAGAAATATTCTTTTTAAATCAAATTATTACAAACAAAATGCGTTTTCTTGGAAATATTGGTTTCATTTGTTGTTTACATTTACATTTAGTCATTTAGCAGACGCTTTTATCCAAAGCGACTTACAAATGAGGACAATTATCAATACAGTTATCAATTATACAGTATATAAGACCCCTTAATATACTGGATAAAATAATAAACTCACAATTTTTGAAAGATGGAAATCATATTAGTTAACATGTTAGCTTTTGTAGTTGCAATTTTAAATAATTTTACCTGTTGGTTTAAGTGCATGTTGCAATTTTTCTTAATGTCCTTGGTGCTGCACTAGTTTGTAAAGTGCTAAACTATCAATAATTTTTTTTTTCCCCTTTTTCAAATAAAATTATATTTGTTTGTTTGATATAATATTGTTTGAATGATATTTTATGAACAATATTACATATTGTTTGATGAAATTACTCTGTAGGACAATATCAAAACATACTAATATTAAAAAAGAACTCGGTTACACCCTCATGTACATTAACGTTCTTTATTTCCATCCTCTTCTCTTTTTTGCCATTACTGTTAATAATTTTAGGTTTTTACTTCCCTTTTATAGTGAAGAAAACCCTTTTATTCCCTTTCACAGTAATATATTTTAAATTACAACACAAGCATATTTATTTCTTAAAAGTTACAGTTCATAAAGAGTGAGTTTTAAAATTGGAATAAATTGGAATTATGCTTAAATTATGTGTTTTTAAAGTTATTGTTATGAAATCTGATTTTATGTAGTGCTGAAGAAATGGTCCACACAGAAACAACTCAAACATGGCCAAGTAACAGTCACATTTACTGTAATGTTTACAGTGTCATAAAATTTCATTCAGTTCTTTTAGTTTTGTAAATCTGTTCACCATAAAGTGTAATAAACCCCATCTCATACATTTCAGTTGAGTTTGCCCATCTAATAAATTCTGCTAGGTACATTTAGTGCGTAAATTCATCCTCCGTAATACCTGACAGTGTAAATTCTACTTTATAGATTCTCAAACTATAGTGTGCTGTAAAGTTTACAGTGTAATAAAACTTTTTGCCTCTTATATAGATCCAAAGCAAAAATATTCTCTACCAAAAATAGTCAAATAATGTGGGTTTATAATAATTCCATTTGATTAGATATTTTCTTTCGCGAGTTGAATAGCGTGTTTGTGTCCCCAATACTTCGTAAATATCAATGATCTCTAACTGTGGCGACAGACATTCCTATAACAACCAGCAGTACAGTGCCTAAAATCTTAATAGTCATGATATAACAAATATCACAATAATATCATAATCTTTGCTTTTTAGCGAATAATAGTGAGCGCTCGTTACATACATCTGAATGTTAAAAACTGCAGCGAGGGAGTGTAAAAAAAAAAAACTTAAGCCAGACCTTTCCTGAAAACATCGTACAGTCTCCGATCACTGAGGACACGCCCCCTACATTGACCAATCAGAGTGAAGGAAGTGCGGTTTCTATTGCACAAGAAGCTCACTTCTTGTTGATTTTGTGTGTGTAGTGTATGTGTTTTTGGTATTATTCGTACTCAGCGTATATGTGAGGCGCACATTTTGAGTTCCATTGATTTCCAGCTCTTCCAGAGTCTTTGTTTCTCGTACTTGTTGTCCTGCAGGGCGTTCTGCACCCTGTAGAGGGCGATGCTGAGCATCTGGCCCTCTCGGTGCCCGCTGGTGGGGAAGCAGGGGTCTCTCAGGAGGCGGCGGAGCCCAGCAGGGTGGCGAGGAGCGGGCAGAGCAGAAGTGCCAGGCTCAGTGTGAGTGAGCTGGCACCGTTGCACTTTTTGCCTCCGTCGCAGCGCGACTGTTGGCACAAAACACCCTTAAAGTCCGGTGGACAGCTACAGCGCTGATTCTGAACGCACGTCCCCCCGTTCTGGCACAAGAGTAACTCATCATCACACACGTTTGCTGTGGAGGAAAAGTTATGTACAAGTTATGTTATGTTCAAGCAAATACACCCTGTTTTTCTTAAACTAGTTTGGAATAATTAAGATTTTTTTAATTCTCTGCATTTATTTGATCAAAAATACAGTAATATTGTGATTTATTATTACAATTATTACAAGAGCTATTATCTATTTAAATTTATTTAAAGTCTTCAGTCTTCAGTGTCGCATGACTCTTCAGAAATCATTCTAATAAGCTGATTTTCTGCTCAAGAAACATTTCTGATTATTATCAATGTTGAAACAGTTGTGCTGCTTCACTTTTTTTTTTTTGTGGAAACCATGATACAGTACCTTTTTATTCAGCAAAAACGATTTATGAAAAGTTACAATAAAGACATTCATAATGTTAGAAAAGATTTCTATTTCAAATAAAAGCTGTTCTTTCGAACTTTCTATTCATTAAAGAATGCTGAAACAAAATGAAATACGGTTTCCACAAAAATATGTAGCAGCACAACTGTTTTCAACATTGATAATAATCAGAAATGTTTCTTGAGCAACAAATCAGCATATTAGAATGATTTCTGAAGAATCATGTGACACTGAAGACTGGAGTAATGATGCTGAAAATTCAGCTTTGATCACAGAAATAAATTACATTTTACAATATATTCAAATAGAAAACAGTTTTTGAAATAAGTTGTAAAAATACTTAACAATTTCTATCTGATATTTTTACCTTTATGACCAAAAGAGACTTCTTTCAAAAACTTATCAAACTCTAAATTATTCCAAACTTTTGGCCGGTAGTGTAGTGCAGCGCCTCTCTCTCTCTCTCTCTCTCTCACACACACAGAGCCATGATCATTTGCTTAGTGGCTTGTATCAGTGTCATATTTAACATGGGCTTCTGGTGTCATTAAAAAGCCACAATGGGTCGCAGAAGTCGGGGTACTAATGAGACCAGGTGCTGCACACCTGACCCCAAACTGTCTCAGCAGTGAACAATGAGTGTGTGTGTGAGAGAAAGGACAGAAAATGATAAAGAGGAGGATGACTATGGCTATGTTCAGGATAGCACACTACCATATACTTTTTCTGTTTCTGCAGTATACACTATGCATATAATTCCAGGATGACCTACTACTACATTACACTGCACTGAGCACAGTATCCCACAGTGCAACATGCTCGACTTGACCTTCCATTTCCAGAGTGAAGAAGTAATATTTGTCACAGTATTTCTCTTGTATTTATTTTTTTGATGGTATAAGATTTCAGTGGATTTCCGAGTGAAAAACTACATGATTCTACAGGTAAATCTCCACCAATCAGCGAACTGCAACAAGCAAATTGTGAGAAAAATAACACTCAGTGCCCATCTATTGTGTAGTGTATAATACAGATAATTAATTAAGTTTTAAGTGTGCCTTTCTAAACATAACCCAGGAAAAGACTGTATATGAAAGGTTAAATGGTCTTTTTTTTTTTTTGCAAAACTGAAAAGGTCATGAGATTGTAATACAAAAAGTTCTTAAAGACTTGCCTAAACTATGTAATAACTTACTCATTAACCAAACGGTTCATCCTCTGCATTTACTAGAGCCAGTAAATACTCGCTGCACGCAGATCCACTTAACCCAAGAACAAAACGAATCTATTTGAAGAAAGTGACTAATCCAGTTCCGGAAGTGTGTCCCTAATGGATTCTCCTCTGTTTTCCCTTCTCACAGTGCTAGCAGTTCTGGCCATGGGCCTGTTTCATCTTAAAGATGGATCACGGGGAAAATGCTGTGCGCAGGGCTTCTAAAATCACCATGGGAATCCAGGTACAAATGTGATCATTACCCCACAAACTAGTTTCCAATGAACAAGGGCTGCTTAGAATCTGCATGGCAGCACATCATTTGCATGCACAAATAACCAAACACAATAGACACCAGTAATATGCTGTTTTGATGTGCAGTAAATATCTAATGCATCGTGATAAGGGGTCAGACTCCTTACAAATCAAATGAATCCCACCCTCTACACAACTTGGAACAAATTCCAATGTCTGAATCAGAAACTGCAATTATTTTTTTCAAACAAAAAGTAAAATGGTCACTAGTAGCCCAGTGTCAAAATGTTACATTGCTGGTAGATGGTGTGACTACACATTTTAAGCAATCACAATAATCCACAACACAACTCCATCAGACTCCACAGAAATCCAACAGTTAACGTCTTGTGAAGTGAAATGATCCATAATAACGCTTGTTCATCCTCTGTTGTCCTCTCAGAACAAGATATATTGGTTTAGAGCTGTTTTGGACTGTTTTGGCTTATAAACGGTGCTTGATCTGTGTATATTTCTCCTCTGATTCAGACAAGATGACTTTTTCACTGGAGAAAGCAATATTATGGATTATAGACTTGTATTTTAGCCAGAAGCAATGGTTTGCAGTTAAAAACACCTTAATGATAGATTTGTTTCTTACAAACGCACAGCTTTTGGCTTCACGAGACATTAACTGATGGACTGGAGTGGTGTGGATTATTGTGATGTTTTTATCAGCTGTTTGGACTCTCATTCTGACGGCACCCATTCACTGCAGAGGATCCATTGATGAGAAAGTGATGGAATGCTACATTTCTCTAAATTTCCATGAAGAAACAAACTCATCTGTAACTCGTATGGCCTGAAGGTGAGCAAATTTTCATTTTTGGGTGAACTATTCATTTAAAGCATCTTTCTCCTTTCTCTGTCATTCAAAAGTAGAATTAACGCCACTTTAATTCCACGGTGTTAAAACTTATGACTTGGAAACAAAAGACTTGTAAAGGACTGAGCCAATTAATATCTGATTTAAACTTGAAATTGGCTGAGGAGAATGGAGAGGCGATTGCACACTTTGACATTGATTTGTTAATTAGATTGGAGAGTTGAATGAAGTCTGATTAGGAAGTGGTTAATGAATCTGGGAGGTACTTACGGAAACAGCCCTGTTTCCAATAGTAACCGGGGAGACAGTCATCACATTTGACTCCGGTAGTGCCCTCTTTACACTGACAGAAGCCGGTACCGTTACAGCGGTCGTGCAACGAGCCCATCGTATTACAGTTACACTCTGAAAAGAAAGAGAGAGAAGTAGTTAAGGGGAAAAGGGTTGAACTTTTAAAACATTACATGTGCCAAAAAGGCTCAGTTGTTTCCTTATTTAATTGTTTTTTTTTTTTCTGTTGGCAGTTCTGCATGCATTAATGTTGCTATGCACATGTGACATAGATTTTTCTTGCATGCTCTTGAGGCCGTTATATTTATTCATAAAAATGTCATCTTAGTGCATACTTAAGCTTTGTTTGCATTGTGTAGTTGCTTTTTTCTGGTTAGAAAGAATAAATATGATATTTGTTTATATTGAGTTGTGGTCGACCAATGTGGATGTTTTGATGGACGTTGCTGATATCTTAGAGAGCAGGGTGGCTGATGAACAATATGGCGATAAACTAATGAAGATGTAGAATGGGAGATCTGTGCATTCATATATTTTCCGTTATAGTGCTGTCAAAATAAAAATCCCAACTATCGGCCGATATATCGGTCGTCCATCTAATATTGAGCAACAGTATAGTTTTATGTTGTGTTCAAACTATGTTGGAAAGATTGTATTTATAAGTTGAATGAACATGCTTCACACTATATCTTAATTAACAGTAGGAAATGCTTGAAAATTTCTTTAAACTCAGAAGAAAATTGGTAATAATCGTTATAAATTGTGAATGTTGATGGTACAGTTTAGTTTATGCATTTTGTGAACAGTTAACAAAGAATATCAACAAACTGTGCAAGAAAAAAATCACTTAGCTGGTTTTGCTAAAAATCATTTAGCATAAAAAGCCCATGAAATAACTTTAAAAAAAAGTCTTAATAGTTACAAAAAGCCTTAAAAAAGTCATGTCATGAAGTTCTGCATACACTGCACACACACACAAAAAAAATGATGTATTGCATCTATTTTATAGTGTAAGGTAGCTGCAAATTAATTATTTTGATGTTTTCTTATTTTTAGAAACTATCTACCGATATTTTTATACACATCAGTATTTTGCACTGAGCTGCAGCCAGCTGCATTAGAATGAATTACTGCACTTCCGTGAGAACTCCTGAAAATAGACACTGTAAACCCAGGATGAGGTAAATGTTCTCCTCATGGAGATCTTGGTGTTGACCCTGTGCCATGTTGGCACCTGGCACACACCTGATGAGGGCGAGTTCATTTGTGCTGACTTCACAGCATGCTTTCATTTACCCCGCGCCCTTCCTCCTCATGCAGCAGATGGACTCCGTTCTCCATCCTGGTACTCTCAGCGTCGCGCTGATTTAAAAGCTGTCACATCCGGGTTTATTTCTGGAAGTTTATTTGAGGACCGTTGGGAATCTCTAATATGACTCTCCCAGGATGATAATGTTGCAGTTTAACTTTGCTGACCGTGGCGTCCAGCGCAGTTTTGTTTCATCTTGCATTTTTTTCTTTCTTTCTTCCCTTATTCAGTTGTCTGTGTATAACTTTCTACTCATTAAGTCCTTAGTATTTTTCTCCAAGTATGTCTCTTTTGTTTCAATTAGAGGGATTTCCTGTGTTTTTTTTTTTTTTGAATGCAGATTCCTGACTGCTGGGACAGGCGCTCTTCAAAGATTAACGCTCATAATCTGAGTCATTTTTTGCTGTATTGCTTTTAGTGTCTAAAACTGACAAAATGAATCAGCCACCAAAGACCGTGCATTGTATAGCACTGCCCTCTTTAGTTTTACGGCCTTAGTGGATGCATTAAATATTGTAGTTTTGTGTGATTTAATTGTAAATATTTTAATTTCATTTCAAGTATAGCTTACTCTGCAGTAATTGGCAATAAATAAGTGCGACATTGCAGTTCTAGTAAGGTCATGTACAACATCTTATAAAAGGGCCCAATGATAATCAGTTTTATTTTTCTCAAATTCTGTTTTATATTTTCACAAATTACGTTTTGTCTGCTTTAATTTTTCAGGATTAATTTTTTTCCTGTTTTAATTTTTCTGGATTTCATTTTAATGGTTACATTAAAGTTTCAAAAGGCATGTCTAATTAATTGAAATCATAAAAACATATACAATTCAAGATTAAGAGACTGGAAAAGCACAGAGTCAGACACAAGCCCAACTCCTATGAAGTGCATAAACTTATGGCGATGCGTAGATCCATAAGTAGTTCAACCATCAAAAACAAATAAGATCTGCACACAAAGGCCAAACTGCTCATATGAATTTATTCTCCAGAGGCCACAAAAAAGCGCAAAGGTGCAAAGTGTTCAAAACGTTTTCATCAGTGCATGTTTCCAAACATACACCTGCTAATTAAAAGGCTCATTTCCGTAATCATGATAATATACTAGACATTAACATACACAATTCAAAAACAACTTAATAAAAGTTTAACAAAACTTTTGGGCCCTATGAAATATCAAAATCAAATTTTAATAATTAAAAAGCATGTCTAATCAATCGAATTCATAAAACTTTAACAGTTTGTTCATTTATTACAATGTTTACAATAATAGAGCACTTTTTTTCTTCAAAAATTGTATTTATTTATTTCAGAAATTCATTCATTTTTCTTTATTTATAATTTAATACACATTTACTTGTCAAAAACGGTGGTAATCAAATCAAGGCTTAAAAAAGCAATTTAATTCATTATTTAAAAATTATTTTTCATTTTTGGAAAACAACCAGAAAATTACTTTGAGAAGTGCTATGTTTCTGTCATAATTTCTTCAAGTTAAAATGGACTTTTATTTCAACAAGTTGTATTTAAGACCTTTTTTATTTGTTTTAGCATCTGGGAACTGAACCCGTGACCTTGGCATTGCTAATGCCATTCATACTGTTTGAGATACAGTATTGCTTGAGCCAGTGATTTAATTTATTTTGCATAACATTTGTGCACATTTCAGATATAAAACGTACACTGTTACTCACCAATACACACATTCTCATCATCAGGCTCTGCAGAGGTGTTTTTGTAGAAGCTCATGCGGCAGTGTTCGCAGTTCTGACCACGCGTGTTGTGTTTGCAGCTCACACACGTGACTATGTTCAGGAAGTCGATGTAACTGCAGCGATTCGAGTGTCCGTTACATTCACAATCTGACAATGAGAGAGAAACGTCATCTTAAACACTTTGCGTTTTAAAGTAAAGAAGGGTTAAAAGAGAGAGAAGAGTTCCTGGAGATAATGCGATGAAATGGGATGCGAAATGTCAGTCAAGCTGATGTTAATGAGCTTATGACATCATAATCATGATTTTAAAAATAATTTAATTTTTTGCAGTTTAGTTTAAATGCTCTGGGTGGACTAGGAAGTTTTGTGTTGTGAATGTTAGAGTATGACATTCAGACTACATCAATCTCAATGCTGAATCAATGAAGAGCTATAGACTCTTTTTTTGTTTCACTTTGTGTCTTTCCTGCTGCGCCCAAAGTATTGACGGCTGAAATGAAGATGTGTGTGTGGGTGTTTGTGTGTGTTGCTGACAGGGCGATATCTCACACACTCTTACGGGAGTCTTTCCCACACCTCGTGCACGTGTGTGTGTGTGTGTGTGGTGTTTGTAAGCGTGTGTATGTGTGCGTGTGCGTGTGCTCCAGGGATGTTGGGAAATCTGATGACAGATGTTTTTCTAAAACAGCTGTTTCTCCGTCTTCTGAAGCAGATCTTTTTTGTCAAACTGCTGGGTTTCTCCCAGTTCCCATTCACACCTGTCCTGTAGCTTTCTCTTGTGTCTGTTTCATTCTGTCACTCACAGCGAATCAGTGTCTAGTGCATCAATGAACCACATTCAGTGTCGCTTCTTTTTTAGAATCTGACCCAGTGCCTGCCAAGCGTTACACAGCACTTTGACCTCAACGTGATAGATACAATGTTCTAGAAAGTGGAGGTGTACATAGTAAGATATATTTTTTGAAAGAAAATACTACTTTTGTTGGATGCATGTAATTGATCAAAATTGACAGCAAAGACATTTAGAAAGTTACAGAAGATTTCCGTTTCAAATAAATTCTGTTCTTTTAAACTTTTTAAACACAGTTAACCATTTAAACCATTTAAACATAGTAAAGACTGTATAGCTAAATTTAATGTTCCCGATGTTGCAGTTGCAGTATGTGTCAGTTTGAGTACAACCGTAATGTAATGGTATTTAATCTACAAGTAAACCTATATAAATGCATGTGTAAATGCATATTAACCAGACCATTTAATAAGCTTTACGAATTCTTAGCTATTTCAGATTTTTGTTTTAGTTTATACGTGTCTTTCAAATATTTATGTGCACTTTAAAAGCTAGAGAGTGAGAACTCTGTGCAGAGCCTGTCTCAGCACATAGGAACAGGCAAATCAATGAAATATAAATGAGAGTTACACACACACACACACACACGAGCTGATCACAACACACTTACCTTATATATCACACATAATAGAGAGAAGCAGGGATGAAGGGATTAATGAGAGTTAGAACGCTGGAGATGGAGTGACATGCTGAGCAACATCAAACTCAGCGAGTCTTTAGTTTTTGAACTCTCAACATCACGTGTTCTACAACTTTCTAAAGTACTAGCCATTAATTCACATCTTCACTGAAACGTGTTCTAGAACTCTTCACAGTTACCTGTACCTCTATTGAACTAAAGCCCAATTATAGACCTTAGTAAGTTCGACGGCATATTGAAGACATGCGCTGTATGAAGGCCTTTTTTTTGTCTACTGAAAGTCTTTTGGAAAGATGTTTGGTCAATTGACAATCGGTATGTTGTTAAACAACAGTACAATCGATTGAACACACTGTACTTCTATCCCTCACAGCTTTGTTTTCATTCCTGTAAAAAGTTAAATATGTCTGTGCCGATAGCCTTGTGGGCAGCGTGCCGAAATACAGCGCTGTTACGCTATGGGCGTCCCGTGTTTGAATCCCGACTCGAGGACCTTTCCCGATCCCGGCCGGCCCCCCTCTCTCTCCCACTTTGCTTACTGTCAATTCTGATCTTTCCTGTCACAATAAAGGCAAAAAAATGCCAAAAAATTTTATATGACGGTACCCTGACTAAGGTCTATTGAAAAATACTGTTCTATTACTCTCCTTGATTCATTAAAAAAATGTGGCAGCATGAACTTTCTACAGTACATCAATGAAAGTGTCTGCTAAATGAAAAATGAAAATTCATTCGGAAATACTGTAACATTCTGAGTAGAACTGTTTAGTTACTTAGTGCTTATAAATAACTCACTGTTCCACACAACTCGTTAACTACAGTCCTAGAGACTAAAACGTGTTTGAGTTGTATGAACTACAGTAGCCGCTTTTCCACTATCGGGCCGAACGGTTCTAAGAACTGTCAGGTATAGTTCCAGTTGTATTTCCACATGAGCTTGGTACGGCGCGGCACAATTACAAACCGTTCTCGGCCTGGAATTCTCGGCACGGTTAGACAACCGTGCTGAGCCGTGCTGGTAGAGTGCGTGTGCGAGACGTCGCCGCTCTGTTACCTGGCTGCCAGTTTCTCCATAGCTGGCTAAGCGAAAGCACGTTATTTGAGCAAACAGCCAAGTAAACAGCTACGCTACGTTCACTATAAAAAAGAAAAAAATGTCTGAGATAGTCAAATATCTTTACACTTGCGTTACCAAGGCAATGACTGACACATTTGTATTACATTCCAACAGCTCCGTTATCAGCACCACAGTGGAAAATGAAACCGTATCCGTGCTGACTGGCCCGGATCGGCACGGAATGGAACGGTTAAGCAAAGAGAACCGTTCGGCCCGATAGTGGAAAAGCGGCTAGTGAGTTCTAGAACCCATTTGAGTCGAAGGTTCTAGATTAGAATCTAGAATGTTAAAGTCTTCTATTTAGAACATTCCCTCATTCATTTAAATACTGTGATAAATACTTTGAAATCTCTTTCCACCTTTTCTCAGCTCATTTTCATTTCTTTCTCACCTTTGAAGTCGTCATATATGATGCCTTTTAGCTGTACGGTCTGTTGCCCTCCAGACAGTAAGAACTTCAGAAGAGCTTCAGAGAATGAAAAGTCTTATTTTTTACAATGTTCATCTAGAAACCTACTACGACAAGCAAAGCAAATCGAGTCTACGACAAGCAAATCTCCAGCAATCCATCCACATGTTTAAGGGAGGGGAACAGAATAATTGGTTGAGACATTTAACAGGCACAAAAAATCACTACCAACCATGTATACTATACTATATTTATATACAGCCTAAAGTGGAAGACTAATGAAGCTAATGCAGCTCCTTGCTAATGTGGATTCTAATGACTACTATGCATACGCAGTAATAGACTTAACCAGCCACACAATGTGCTCTAAGTCGACCTCACACCATGGATACCTTTTTTATTCTCTTCATCTTCTCTCTCCCACTTATGAATGGGTTTTACTTCACCCTCTCCTTTACCATGCTCTTCTGAGTGTTTGTGTGGGTCTAGACGAGCAAAGAGAAGAACTGAGCAATCCACAGGTTTGTACTACATTCTGTATGTACTACAGGCCATTTGAAACTACCAGCTGAGCCATACCTCCAACAGCTGTGTGTTTATGAGAGCCTTCCTCCTCTTCTTTTGTCTTTCCTTCTTCTGACTCCTTTGGTTTCTGTAGTACTGACTTTAGATCCTCGTGTTTTTGTCCTGAGATGTGATGCTTTGGTACCGATTCATGTGGCATGTGTTCTGATGAAACTGTCTCTACTTTTGGCAGCACAGATCCATGCATTGTCTCTGACCCTGGTACTGGTTTATGAGATTCCCTTTTTGGCTGTGTTGGTATGTGTCCATGAGATTCTAATATTGATTCATGAGGTTTCACTATTGGCTGATGAGGTTTATGCATTGCCTCATGATGATGTACTATTGGCTCATGAGCTTTCACTGCTGGCTCATGAGGTTTATGCATTGCCTCATGATGATGTACTGTTGGTTCATGAGGTTTGTGCATTGCCTCATGATTATGTACTACTGGCTGATGAGGTTTATACATTGCCTCATGATTATATACAATTGGCTCATGAGATTTATGCATTGGCTCATGAGATTTCATTACTGGCTCATGAGGTTTATGCATTGCCTCATGATGATGTACTGTTGGCTCATGAGGTTTATGTATTGCCTCATGATGATGTACTGTTGGCTCATGAGGTTTATGCATTGCCTCATGGTGATGTATTATTGGCTCATGAGGCACTGGCTCATGGTGTTTCACCATTGGCTCATGAGGTTTATGCATAGGCTCATGATGATGTACTATTGGCTCGTGAGGTTTATGCATAGGCTCATGATGATGTACTATTGGCTCGTGAGGTTTATGCATAGGCTCATGATGATGTACTATTGGCTCATGAGGTTTATGCATAGGCTTATGATGATGTACTATTGGCTCATGAGGTTTATGCATAGACTCATGATGTACTATTGATTCATGAGGTTTATGCATTGGCTCATGGGGTTCCACCATTGGCTCATGAGGTTTCACTATTGATTCATGAGGTTTATGCATTGGCTCATGAGGTTTATGCATTGGCTCATGATGATGTACTATTGGCTCATGAGGCTTCTCTGGCTCATGAGGTTTATGCATTGGCTCATGATGATGTACTATTGGCTCATGAGGTTTCTCTGGCTCATGAGCTTTATGCATTGGCTCATGAGGTTTCACAATTGACTCATGAGGTTTTTGCATTGTCTCATGAGGACTCACTATCGGTGTGTGAGTATTTACTATTGCATCATGAGAATTCACTATTGGATCATGAGGTTTATGCATTAACTCATGATGATGTACTATTGGTTCATGAGGTTTCTCTGGCTCATGAGCTTCATGCATTGGCTCACGAGGTTTCACAATTGACTCATGAGGTTTATACATTGTCTCATGAGGATTCACTATCAGCTTGTGAGGATTCACTATTGAATCATGAGGTTTATGCATTGCCTCATGATGATGTACTACTGGTCCATGAGGATTCACTATTGGCTCATGAGGATTTACTATCGGCTTGTAAGGATTCACTATTGGATCATAAGTTTTCACTACTGGATCATGAGGTTTATGCATTGCCTCATGATGATGTACTATTGGCTCACGAGGCACTGGCTCATGAGGTTTTACTATTGGCTCATGAGGTTTATGCATTGCCTCATGGTGATGTACTATTGGCTCATGAGGTTTTACTATTGACTCATGAGGTTTGTGCATTGGCTCATGGTGTTTCACCATTGGCTCATGAGGATTCACTATTGGATCATGAGGTTTATGCACTGGCTCATGTGAATTTACTATTGGCTCATGAGGTTTAAGCATTGGCTCATGAGGATTCGCCATCGGCTTGTGGGGATTCACTATTGGATCATGAGGTTTATGCACTGGCTCATGATGGTGTACTGCTAGCTCATGAGTTTTATGCACTAGCTCATGAGGTTTAACTATTGGTTCATGAGGATTCAGTATTGGCTCATGAGTTTTATGCACTGGCTCATGAAGTTTCACTATTGGCTCATGTGGATTCATTGTTGGCTCATGAGGTTTATGCATTGGCTCATGAGGATTCACTATTGGCTCATGTCGATTTACTGTTGGCTCATGAGGTTTATGCATTGGCTCATGAGGTTTCAAGATTGGGTCATGAGGTTTTACTGTTGGCTCATGAGATTCTGGTACTGGCTTGTGAAGTTTTACTATTGGATCATGTGATTTCTGTATTGGCTCATGAGATTTTGGTATTGAGTTATGAATATGATATTTATGCATTGGCTCATGAAATTCCGATATTGGCTTGACAGGCTCTGGAATTGATACTGCAGATTCTGGCACTGGCCCAACAGACTCTTCTTCATGCTTCCCAGAAATCCTCTCTTTCCTCCCAGAAATCTCCTCACCCTTCCCAGAGTCCTCTACTGGGGGTGGTGTAGGGAATGCTTGGGTGCAATCATTCAGATAATCAAAAAATTGGTATGTGCACACAAACACATACACCATGTTGTGCTTTACAAACTGCTATTGAACACCAAGCAGACTAGCCAGAAATAACAACTTGTACATTCATCATAGGACTTTCACACTATACTCAATCACAATGATCTTAATCTATAGCAACCATAGACCACAAAAACTCCTCTGTGTTCACTACTACACTTTTCATTATTAACCACAGGTTAGAAAAAGGTCACCAAAACCACATCTACCACAATACTAGAAGTCTGCCAAACTCTTGATGGCCTAACAATACCTTCGACGGGCTGTTTCTTAATTTCGCCGTGGTGTGTCCTCTCTTTTTCAACAGGAAACATGTTTTGTCCTGGGTGCTTGGGTTGGTGATTATGTCTGTGAGGAACTGTAGTTTATCAAAAAGAAGAAAATGTCACTTAGGCATTACAGGACTTTAAAAATCTTGCTATGTCAGAATGACATACCACCAACAAGAAGTCACATCTCAATGAAATAATCTAAATTACATATTACCTTCTTTTTTTGTGTTCATTCTCATTGTCTACTTTTTGACAGTTATCTTCACTAGTTCCTTTGGATAAAATTCTGCTTTGTGCAGCACTTTTAACTCTTTCCCCGCCAGCGTTTTTAAAAAAAGTTGCCAGCCACTGCCAGCATTTTTGTTGATTTTCACCTAAATTTGACGGCCTTCAGAATATTTTCTGCTATGAATATATGAACATATTATATACCAAAATAAAGAACCAAGCCTCTGCTTTTAAACAAAAACAAACTATTTTATTCTATCTCCATTTGTTCATGTTTTATCACCACTTGAATGCAGATAGGTTTCATCAGAAATACAACATTTTGAACAAAAAACTGAGAAAAATGTATTTTTATAAAAGTACTGCATTCTTTTCAAAGTACTGCATTTTCAAGCAAAATACATTCAGATATCATATTCTTTCACCTGTAAATAAATAGGCTATATGAATAACTGAAATTGCATTCAATAAACAGAACAAACAGACACACACACACACACACACACCCACATACACGTTTATACACACATATACATGTTTACACACACACACACACACACACACACACACGTTTACACACACACACACACACACACACATTCATTTAGGCTTCATACATACATACATACATATATATATATATATATATATATATATATATATATATATATATATATATATATATATGCTCGTACATAGATCACGCACACATACACATACATACATATTCATATTCAGATCGACGGGTTATCGATCTATCCACGACATAACTAGAGATGTTTCTGTGTGAGTGTGGCATCTCCCTCACTGACTAGCCTACTTCATCCCGATCAGATTCAAAATGGTCAAAACATGATCTACATACATGATCTACATACATGATCTACATATATGATCTACATTGTCTCTGATCCATCCGTTTATGGTGATCGTCTTTTTTTCGAACCCGGTAGACCCGGGAAGTCCCGTAATTCATTCAGGACATGCGCTAGGGCTTTCCTTACCGTAATACACCTAGAACACGGATTGCCGTAAAAACTCGTCAATGGCGGGGAAGCGTTGTCTCTTAATTGATGAGATATCTCATCAATGGCGGGGAAAGAGTTAATGACCAGCCAGACCAGTTTTAGAAAATAAGAGATTTTTGGGAAATAATAAATGATGTTAGTAATAAAAAAATCTAAAAGGGTTCCCAAAATAATTTTTAATTTATTTTAATTATATTGGTTTCATTTATGTCTGTGCTTTACTGATGTGATTCTTAATTTGAATCTAGTTTCAAACTAAAGTGACTGCCCTTCTGAGTGATCTTCTATTTGCTTGGAAGGGTGTATGTAGTACCTAAACACATTAAAAGTGGCATATGATGTTAAACAGACAAACCAAACAGCAATTAATCTCAAATGACAGATCGGTGTTGCTTGAGGTACACAGACACTCCTGCGTGTAAATAACGACCATGCTGTAATTTCATCAACACATGTACGCCGTTTCCTGCTGGGAATCTCAAAGATCTCCACCTTTATTAAATCCATCTGAGGAGCTGCTCTGTCTCGTGTCTCAGCTGAGGGCTTTATTCCCCCCTCCGTTTTTTCATGCCAGCTTGACGTTTTCAGATCTGAGCTCGAGCTAGAGTTCTCGTTCACTCGTTAAACTTCATGCAGTATTCATTCCTCGGGTGCGTATGTGCGCTTCGATCAATGAGCGTGTGTGTGTGTGGTGGTTCTTTGTTTTATATATATACGCAGGCTGCCCTAATCTGCTTTACGCTGAAAGATGCAAAGTCACTCTATATTTTGACAGGGGAAAACACTGTCTAATTGAGCATTGATTTCCCACTGCGCACACTGCTTTGGAGCCGTTACCCACAATCCTCTAGGGGTACGTTTGAGTAGATGACTTACTGGCAGCAGAGTCACTGAGCTCTTGGCTTGGCTACAGTGCTTTGACTGCCAAAACAAGTGTTTGAAAGATGCTTCTATAGCATACTAACAACAATAGCACACACACAAACTAGTGCCTGTAACTTACCTTTGCTTTCTATATGTGCGTGAACAGGCCCCTCCTCCAGAGGTGTGGCTTTGTGGGGCGTGTCCTCACTGAGAAAATTAGAAGGGGGTGTGGCAGGGGGCAGGGTTTCCATGGTAGTATAAAGTGCCTTAGGCTCTATTTCAGCTGTTAGGAGGTGGTGTTCAGGAGGGACATCTAATGGGATTTGCGGGGTGAGTGTAATAGAAACGGGTTCGAGAAACCAGAGTCAGCATGGAATACACACACACACACACACACAAAGTGCTGAGCTTTACAAAACCGCTTGCATTTTAAATCTTCTAGTTTGCACATGGGGGGGCGCTAGTGTCAACTGGAATCCCATTCTGCACTGCAGAGGCGGTTATGAATTCAATTCATGTTCAATCTGTGTATTAAAATATTCAGAACGGGGTACTAGCATACTGCTTATCATGCAGGGTTGTGCAAAATTCTGAATAATCGGCTCTCTATTGTATTCTATCATTCTATCTATCGCTCTATCTATCTATCGTTCTATCTATCTATCGTTCTATTTATCTATTGTTCTATTGTTCTCATTCTATCTGCCTTCAAACTTAAATTTTTTTTGAATCTATCTATCTATCTATCTATCTATCTATCTATCTATCTATCTATCTATCTATGTCTATTGTTCTATCTATCATTCTAAATGCCTTCAAGCTTAAAGTCTTTTAGAACCTTTTAAACTTAAAAACATTCAGTTTGTTTTGATAAACTTGGAAATCAACTTTGAAATATCAAATCTGAATTTCAATTCATCCTGTGTGCTATATTAAATTCAAAAAATGAATTTGGATTTAATTTTCAACTCAATTTTGAATGATGCACAACCCTGATATTGCCCACTGTTTTTTAAAAATGTGATGCAGTATGTAATAACAACACATTTCTAAAATACTAAAATTTCAACACATTTCTAAAATTTTAATTTGCGTTAAATCAGTGCATGCATTTTAATTATCATAAATACAGTGTTTTTACATTTTTATTATTTTATTTCAGATAAAAATGTCTTCACATTTGCCAGTTCAGTGCAACAAGTCAAGAATGAGAAAAACACGTGTGGCTGATATTGCTTGTGCATATTGCAGAAAGAATGCCAGTCATTTCAGTCATCTCCAGTGCGTCATCAGTTTATCTAACCAGAGCACATTTGTAATATCAGAGGTCTTAAGTGAGATGCTGGTAGATTATGAAGCTGCGGTTTAATGCAGATTGTCAGTACGCATGTGTTTGTGCATGTGTGTTTGCGTGTGTGCGCTCGTGTAGTTGCAGATGGCGCTCTGTTGGATTAAGGCACATTACATCATCATTAAGCTCTGCTAGTGCACTAAGGCAGCAACTTGCATAGTACCTTATATGGCCTAGTATATTACTCTACACGTTATATTCTAGGATACTACTTATCGCTACAACTACGGGAGCCTTTGAGGGTCACACTGTCCCACCTGTGTTCAAAGCTGGCGATTCTGTTATAGCTGTAGTGAATTCTTCAGCTGAAGTGTCGGTCACTGTTGGCATTTAAGACGAACAATAAGCATCTGAAAACAACACCTGCGGCTGAAACTACAGCAACACAAGGTCTTAAAGGCAGACAGAGTCTAATTTTATGCTGCGGTCCATTCAAAGTCAAATGTGGATAATTCTTCCTGTCATATAATGTCCTGTTATTTGTTGCTCATAACATAACATATAATAACACAAAATCACAATGTAGTTGTACGATTGTCAAGAGGAGGGATCATGTATGTTTGTATGTGTGTTTTGTATATATATTAATCATTCACTTAAAATGAATATTTATCTGAATTAGTGTTGGGCGATATGGTCATTTTTCATATCGTCATATCGCCAGCCTGTGAGATCGCCGATACACGATATTATCGTGCATGGGTGGGTGGGGGCAAGAGAGAGACTCTCTGTACTTATCATAGGCTATTTCATAACTATTTGGTGATTTTAAACCGCGCGTGCTGAGAGAGAGAAAGCCTGGAAGCACCAATAACCGAAATAATATACTTTCAAACATACTGAAAAAATAACGTTAAATATAAAAATATTTAAAACAGCTAGTTCATATATTCGGATACAGCAGTCATACATCGCTATTAGGACCGCGCGTCCTACTATGGCAAGTTTGCCGCATCGGCGCAGAAGTTATCAGTCTAAAAATCAGTCAAGGACAAAATCAAAAGTAGATTTATTTTTAAGACCAACAGTTTAACATTAAATATTGGACATAAACGAACACGTTAAAGATAAAAGTATTTTCAGGTAAGTTCATATTTTTGGAGTAAAGTTAAATTAAATGGATACCAGTCATACAGCGCTCCGGACCGTGCGCCCCATGACGAGCCCTGTTTTAGACTGATAACTTATTAACTGCATATTTTTTATAATAATGATGATGAAGAATAAGCATCATTGTTTTTTGTTAATGTGCTGCAAAGAAAAAGAAATGCTGCCAGTGCAGGTTCGTCATGTTCATTCATAGCTGTTCAAGAAGATGTCTAAAAGATGTCTCTTTTTGCAATCTCGACATAGCCTAATTTGTAAATAAAGGTTTATCACCCTGCAGTTCAATTTTGATGTGGGCTTAGTTTTAGAGTCCATTTTTAAAACATTTCCAATGAGAAGGAGAATCCTCATTTGCGTGTGTGTGAAGTGCGGCGTTGAGTGAAATAGCGGGGCAATTTGATAATAATAGCCCAAAAATAATAGGCCGCCTAATATTAATAATAATAGTAATAATAATAATAATAGTTTTATACAGAGAATGAGCCTAATATCGTCTTGACTATCGACAAAGACATCTGCTATCATCGATATCTCTGACTATCGTCGATACATGATACTATCGTCTATCGGCACAACCCTAATCTGAATCATGGTCATTTTTCTGAATGAAAGCGAATTTATCATTCACTGACTGTGTTTTGCTATGATGTCATTTCCTGTAGTGTTAGTGTATACTGGTTTGTTCTACTTCTTGTGGCTATTTGCCCAACTGACCAACCAGCAGCCAGAGGATCAGACTCGCCACTCTGACCTCGTAATCCCTGTCTGAACACACACACTGACTGTATAATCCCTGCGTGTGTGTGTGTGCAGAAGGACATTCATCCAGCACACATACACACACACACACACACTGGCCTACATATCTCCCTCACTTCTTGTAAGTTTGAACGTGTGTTTGTGTAAGTGTGGTGTGTGCATGTTATGTGCTTGTGTGTGTGTTGTTCCCCCTGTGTGGGAGACCCATGGACCCTTAGACTACAGGGGAGAGAAAACATGGACATGATCTGAGTTTGATTTCTCTGGGCCATATGCTACACACACAACCCAAAAAGAGCCATGTGTTGATGGCTTAGGAAAGGAATAGTTCACTGAAAATTGAAAATTTTCTGTAAATGTATTCACCCTCAGGCCATCCGAAATCAGTTTGTTTCTTCAAGGGAACAGATTTAGAGAAATGTAGCATTCCAAGTAATCCACACCACTCCAGTTCATCAGTTAACATCTTGAGAAGCAAACAGCTGCATGTTTGTAAGAAAGAAATCCATCAAGACATTTTTTAACTTCAAACTACTTCATAATAACGCTTCCTCCAGAAAAAAAGTAATCTCACATCAAAATCCACCTACTTATTTGTTTAGAGCTGTTTTGGCTAGTAAACAGTGCTTGATCATTGCAGATTTCTCTCCTGATTCAGAGTAGAACACTTTTCACTGTGTTAAAAACACCTTAATAGTGGATGTTAATTGATGGACTGGAGTGGTGTGGATTACTTGTGGATTATTGTGATGTTTTTATCAGCTGTTTGGACTCTCATTCTGACGGCACCCATTCACTGCAGAGGATCCATTGCTGAGCAAGTGATGGAAGGCTACATTTCTCCAAATCTGTTCTGATGAAGAAATCTTGAATGGCCTGAGGGTGAGTAAATTTTTCAACAAATTTTCATTTTTGGGTGAACTATTCCTTTAACACACACTGTCTGCTACGCTGCCTTTTAATTTAATTCTAATGTGGCTCTGAGGACATCATTTCCTGTTGACTCCCATACTGCTAATTTTCCTGAACGCATCAGATGCATCATGTCGCTGGAAGGCCGTTTAAAGCTTTACGACGTTACACAAACACTCTTAAAGTCCTGACATCGCAGCGTCCCAGGCTTCACTTTGACTAAGTGCTTTTCCACAGGAACACAGACAGCTTTAAAATTAGACTATGACTACGGCGACAGGACGGGCAGGGATCTACTCAGCATTTCTTGAAACATGCTCCGCCACAACGCATAAAGTCAAGTGAGTTTGAGAAAACTTTCTGGCAGTTAAACCGCATGTGTTTTGTAAACCGTTCTGCAGTTATAAGTGCTTTGAGATCCTTCAGATCTGTGTTTGAAATACTTTCACACTTTCGCATACAAACACATCCTCAATCTACCTTCACCTTCACGGAGCTACACCCAGGGTCCAAAATTCACACTCAACAAGCGTCAAATGCAACTGTAGTGAGTAATTGACCAGTTAATCACTATTTTTAAGACTTGTCTTTTTTTTTTTTTTGTCAGGTGTGGTAAAAAGTGAATTTTGGATCCTCAGCTCCAGTGTTCTGCTGTATATGTGATAATAACGGCTGAAACTACAAGTAGCAAAATGACACTTGACCGTCGTCTTGTAGAGGTACCATTAGAAACATTTACCAAGGTAAACATAGTCCCTCTGATAATGTAGTTATTATAGTTTCTGTTACTACTGTAAAATCACCATAAGCATTAAGTAAGCAGCTCACTATAAATTTCTTTTTTCTTCTGTCATTTTCGAATTTTTTTCACTCTCTCTTTATATATTAAATTAAAAATAATAGAAATAATCAAAATTATCATTAATAAATAAAATGCATTTAAATTAAAATATCACATTTATATTGATTTAAATGTTGATACTGATAATTATTTAATAAAACATTAAGAACCATATATTCAGTACAAACACTTACATGCAATAGAAAATAATTCATATTTAGGAAAACATTTAAAACAACTTGATGATGAGTTATGAAATAGGTCTCTAAATAATGGTATGTATTAATATTTTACATTAGCTTTTATTTTATATTTTCAGTTTTTAGGTTTTTTTTTTTATGTGATAGTAATTTTGTTATATGCTTGTCATTTTTATTATTTTTTACTTTTATCCTTAGTGTTTGTTCAGTCAAATAATTTTTACATTACTCTTTAATTCATTTTTATTTCAATTTTAGTACATTTTAAAGTTATTTTATTTCAGTTATTTGCCAAGGCAGCATTTCTAATTTAAGTTTAAAGTTTTTTATACAATATTTCTATTTTTATTTCAATTAACAAAAATTATTTTTAATGGTTCTAGTCAACAATAATAACACCAAGTTTTTATTGTTTTAGTTTCAGTTTTAGTTTTATTTTTGTAACAATAACTCCCGTAACTAAGGTGATTTCTGGTGAGTTTCTGTAGGGCTGTGCCTGAGATCGACCCACCAGCTGTACTGCTGTTTTCTGGGAAATCCCTTCTTAGATGTGGGCTGATATTGTGTGTGTTTAGTGCATGTGATGCTGTAGGCGTGTCTTCAGAGTGAATCTCTAATATTTCTTATTCTGTTTGAACCCTCAAGGAATCACGTCATCTTTCCTGCTTCTCTCTGTTCCTTCCTCTGTATATCCCTTTATCTTTCTTCCTCCTGCTCTCTGATGTTAGGCTGAATTGCGGCTAGTTTCAGCGGTTTGACGATGATGAAAGCCACAGGACGGGCGGCCCATGAAAAATGAAGAAGAAATAACGAGGGATGGAGCACAGAGACAATGAAGAAAGAGAGAGCGAGGGATGACTGACATATCAGAGAGAGAGGAGAGAGGATGAAAGATCCGTCCTCTCGTTTGTTGTGGGTTCGGTACTTACTGGAACCAGAAGAAGAACCAGCCAATGCCTGAGAACCTGAAAGAGAGAGAGAGAGAGAGAGAGAGAGAGAGAGAGAGAGAGAGAGAGAGAGAGAAAGTGTGCGTCAGGGGCTTTGTTTCAAAACCTAGTGAGTGCTTTCTACATAGACAGCTGCCTTCTAAGGGAGCATCCTAACTGAAATGAAACATCATGAGTGACTGATTTGGAACATTCAATATCAGAAACGTTGCTGGATGTTAAAAAAAATCAACGACAAAAAAAACATCCAAGCTTAACTTAGTATCAAAGTGCAAACGCACAGTGTAAATATTTTCAGTATTTTTATTTTTACAGTGTTTTTGTTTTGTTTTTTTACAATCACTAGGACACATTTCTCAATACTTATGTCACTTTTTCAAAACTCTTCACATAGTCCTTCCCACATAGTACATCTTTCAGCTTGGCATAGCTGTAAATTTCACATCCAAAATGCCCCAAAATAAGAACTGTCAATTTTGATTTCATGTTGACCTTAATGGGCATATTTTAAATAAATTACGCAAATAAACAAACAGTGATTTTTCACTGCGCTCGTTGCAATGGATTCAGATATTCTGGCCTTTTTTGGCCAGAAAATTTGGCCAAATGAAGGCAGTGTAATTAGGAAAAAAAATGCTCTACAAATGAAATGTATTATTTAATAAACACTCCAACATTCTATAAAAACCAAGAATTGACAGATTTAATTTAATGCTGACTTTAATGAGCATATATTAAATAAATATATGGATATATTAAATAAATATTAAATATATGCATATATGAAATATTTAAATATTAAAATATTAAATATTTTAGATCATAAACATAATCAGAGAGCAGTTTTAATCTGATTTTTTTTTTCACTGTGCTCGTTGTAATGCATTGTAATCTGGCCTGTTTTGCCAAAAATTTGTTAAAATGAAGGCATCATAATTAAGAAATTATGATGCCACACAAAATGCATTCATTTATAATAAACACTGTGACTTTCATGTCAGATTTCATGTAATGCCGTCTCTAAGCATATATTATATTATTATATATATTATTATATATTAAATATATGCAGATATTTAGAGAATTATAAAATAATTAGTAGTTTTAAAATTGCCTTTTTTTGCCAAATAAAGGCAGCATAATCAAGAAAAACTCATTTATTTAATAAACATTGCAATATTCCATGAAAATAAGAATTATCAGTTTTGATGTTGGCTTTAATAAGCATATATTAAATAAATATGTGCATATATTGAAATAAATTATAAAAACACCCAAACAGCAATTTTAATCAGATTTTTCACAGTGCTCGTTGCAATGCATTTTGGTATTCTGGCCTTTTTTTGCCAAAAGAATTTGGCCAAACGAAGGCAGTAAAATTAAGAAAGTGAAACATACTGATTTATAATAAACACTGCAATATTCCATGAAAAATAAGAACCGTCAGTTTTAATTTCATGTTGACTTGAATTAGCATATATTAAATAAATATATGCATATATTAAAAAGAAAACAATCTTGCTGCACTAGTTGAAATGCACTGAGGTATTCTGGTATCTTTAACCAAAGGAAAGCAGCGTAATGAAGTCTTTTGGTTTGCTGTCTAGGTAGGCAGCTCACTAGGTTTTGGAACAGATCTAGTGTTTCTTGTTCAGACAGTGATTAGTGCAGATTTGGGCCGTTTTCTCCACAGAGGAACCTGTGCGTGTGTGTTTGGGAACATTTTGTAGGCTGGAACGGCGGTATGGCGGTGTGCGTCTGCGCTGCTCTCCTCTCTGTTCTCTGGGAATTGGGCCGCCACACCAGCAGTCTTGATCTTACTGTGAGCTGACAGGTCTGTGAAGTCTAAAAGGTTCTGCAGCGCTCGGTGTGTAAGTGAGTTGAGATCTGCAGTCTGCTGGATTCACCCGTGTGTGTATGTGTGTGTGTGCTGCCCTAGATTATTATTTTATCATGAGTGCTGCTGGTAAAATAGAGGGATGTTGTGTTCCAAAGGATCTCCTTTTGGATACTGTACAGAAGGGAGGAAAAATGAAATTCATGTTCATTTTCATCTCTGTTTCTCCTTCTATCTCTCTGTCCTCATCTGCCTTTTTTCCCCTTTGTCTTGCTTTTGTTTTATCTCTCATTTCAGTTCACAAGCGAGTCCCTCCTGATCGTTTTGTCCACATTTTCAGGGATAAATCAGATCCAGGCTGGTGGATAACCGTCCGTCTGCTTTCTGTGTGTGTGTCGGAGTGTAAAGATCTCTGAAGCTCAGAGGAATTCCGGTCGAGGAATTCTGAACCCAGAAAATAATGAGGAGATTTCAGTGGGATGATTTTAGAGATAATTAATTCCGTTTCATTGTGGAGTAGAATATGATAAAATGGATTGATCTGATTCGTGAGGACCTGATATTTGCACACTGGAGACCTGGTGTGATTGATTTTATAATGCTGCATGTTGCATTCATACCAGCAACCATTTTATACCTACAATTAGGGATATTTTCTGTTCTTGTACAGTATGTGTGTGGTTTATGTGTATTCATGTTGCGTTTGGCATAGGGAAGTAAGATCTTCCTGTGTATTTGACTCACATGTGTTGGGGGATCCGTTGGGTGTTGGTAAATATGATCCTGATTTCCAGGTCTTGGCTTTGAATCCTTTTTTGCAGCGCTGGCAGTCCTGTCCGGTCGTGTTGTGTTCACATTGACACTGTAAGTTGCCGTCCACATACAAACACTGAGAAGCATGGAGATTGCATTTACACCTGAAAGACAGAAAGACGGGCAGACGTTAGACTTTTAGCAGTACTGTAATACAGACCTGCCAATACAGCGACTCTGAATGATTTAATGTGTTTTTGATTGTGCATTGAAATTTTGAAGTGAATTTGAACATCTATTTGAATGTTAATATTAACGTCAGTGTTATTTTAGTATCATTTATATAATATTATAGTATTTATTAATATTTAGAATTTGTGTTTATTTTTATATTTTCAGTTCATTTTATTTTTAGATTTGTTTAATTTTTAGTAATTTTGTTAAGTGCTTTTGTCACCTTTTTCATATTTTAAAATGTATTTTTACCTTTATTATTATTATTATTATTATTATTATTATTATTATTATTCCAATTTAGCCATTTTAATACTTCAGCTTTTTAAAATTTCAGTTATTTGCCAAGGCAACATTTCTAATTTCCGTTGTAACTAAAACTATCTAAAGTTTTAGTTATTTTATATGTTGTTGTTTTTTTATTTTTAATTTAAGTATATTTCTATTTATTTCTATTTAGCTTTTTTATTTCAAAGTTTTTCATCTAATGATTTTATTTTATTTTATTTCAACTTCATTTAAAATACCTAAAAATATTTTAGTTTACATTTCAGTAATTTTATGTGCTTTTGTAAGGTATTTTTTTAAATTATATTTCAATTTAATCAATTTTTATTTCAAAATTAGTAATTTTTGTACTTCAATTTAAATTTTATTTTATTTCAATTAGTTGACAAGGCAACATTTTTTATAAAAAATTTTTACCTAATATTTATATTTTATTTCAATTAACTAAAACCATTTTTTTGATATTTTAGTTTTAGATTTAAGTAACTATAATAACAATGTTAAAATTAATTTGATTGTGAACATAAATGTAAATCTTTATATTAATGTGCATGTGAATTTGATTCTTAATTACTTACTTTCCAATATTTTTACTTTCGAAGAAAAACAGCAGAGAAGAAATATTTTAGACAGTTATGACATTTTGGTTTTTAATGATTTAATGTGGCAAAGTCATTAGGAAATTAATGAATACGGTATGAAGACCAGTAGGAGCATTTCAAACCTCCTGTATAAGCTGCACTCAAGCAGGGCCGATGTTTTCAGAGATATAAATTACAGGTTTAAGTGTGTGTTGGCAGGTGGAAATGCATCAAGAGCAATGAACACAGGTGTGCTGCTGTAGATTGGGCCCAGTAAAGCAGAAATGAGCGTTTGTGTAAGACCAAATGGCCCTGATCCTAAATGAGACTCTTCCACCTGAGCAGCACAGTGTGTGTGTGTGTGTGTGTGTGTGTATGTGTGTGTGTGTGTTACTGTCGAGCTTCAATCCAGTTTGTTCCGCTGGAGTGAACATGGATCCATCAGCATCAAATATTCACAACATCGTCCTGTACCTTGAGCCAACCCTCATCTGTCTCTCTCACACACACTTTTTTTCTTGCTTTTTCTTTTCCACAGCCTGTGAACATTTTTCCCCCCTCTTTCTCCTTCCCTCCATCTCCTTTAACCTCGTTCCCTGACACCATCGCTCTTCCAAGATGTGGTTTAATGTGTACTAAAGTGGTCTAGGTTGAGCTGTCTGGCAGGCTGTAGTGTGATGTGGTCTATGATTTATCATTTATACCTTGTGTGTCAATGTGCAATATAATAATCTCCAATTTAAAAGCTCCAATTTACAGTCTAATGCGATACATTTGAACTTTTTAAAAGCTTTACACAGAACATTTTTATTCTCTAGTTGTTTAGAAAAACAACGTCGGCGCCGATAGCCTTGTGGGCAGTTCACCAACATATAGCGCCGTATCGAGATATAAATTCTGACTTAAGTTAAAAAATAAGTTAATAAATAAGTTATAAACTTATTTAAACTTTTATTTAAACTGAAAAAATCTCCACCAGAGAATTAAAAAAAGGTAATTGCGAATTTTTATCTGACAATTCTGACTTCTGAGTTTCTAAGTATCAATTTAGAGTTTCAGATTTGCTCAAATTAAACTATGGAGGCAACATTATGGAAGCTTATTTTTGCAACGGAATAAAAAAATAAAGGTAATTGTGATTTTTTAGCTAACAATCATGACTTATTTTCTCACAATTATGAATTTATTTCTCCAAATTTCGACTTATTCCTCGTGGTTCTCAGAATTGATAGATATAAAGCCAGAATTGTGAGATATAAAACTGAGAAGAAAAGTCGTAATTACTCAGAATTGTGAGCAAAAAAGTCACAATTACCATTTTTATTTTTTTCTGTGGTATGTTTATATGAAATGTAAAATTAGTATATGTAAAAGTAGTAGGTCATATGGTAATGTGATTGTGATGTCATGACCATAATGATTTCTGAGTAATTTTTGCACTTTAGTTTCAACAAATCTCAATATTAGAGTCAAGTACTTATTTCAAAAGAGCGAGAACAATCCGATTGTCCATGATATGACCTTGTTAAGTCACTCTGAACTAACCAGGAGTTTCCCTAGTTGTTTTCAGTGGGATTTGCGGTGTGTTTCATGTGGTGTGGTGTGTGTTTGTCCCTCTTGAGGGCCAGTTCCCCTGAGCAGAGGTCCTGCTGGGACAAGGGTCTTCTGTAGTGCCCTGTGAGCAGCTGGGACAGCAGAATTACTTCCACCATCTGCTGTCCGCACCTCTCACGTATGTCTACAAATGCTGCGCTCACATTCTCTGATTAGTTTCATATCAGCTCAGAATGTAAAACACACTCCAGTGCAGTCTTAACTCTGTAAAGCCTACTGTATCATATTTGATACGTCAGTTTCTATAGCCTCTAAATGATCAACATGACTTTGTTGATAAATGACACAATCCACTACATGCCTTGTCATCTACTGATAGTTTATACTTTTTTTAGCAAAAGGCCTCAGTGTAATTGTCCAAACGTCTGCCTTTAATTTTATGTCTAAAGTTTAATGTAGCCTTTCTATAGTCATGCCACTAGTTAATGCAGTAATTTAAAACAGGTTACTTCAATAACAGCAAATATAAATAGATGTTTCCACTGAGATACAGTATGTACAGATGCTCTGGAGGATGAACTTGACTCTCAGTTTTATATCCTGCTCACCTTCCTGGTTTCCACTCCTTTGAATTTCCATTACTTTTCCATGTTTTTTGTTCTTTGTGATTACTGGATAAGGATTTGTAAAATCATTTCAGACTGCACTCACAAATTGCACTTTCTAGCTGACTAAATATTTTATAACAGAGTGTAACTGGAAAATTTGAAATTCACTACAGAAATTCCCATGCCTTTTGAATATTTGATTGTTTTTCATGATTGTTTTTTTCAGGTCTGGAAATGTTACAATGTTAAAATTCCGTTGCACTTGTTTTCCATGACCGTGGGAATCCTGTTAAATAACTATGGCCTGATTCCTAGAACAACATTTTCATCCTTCCTACAATCGATTGCATTCAGATCTGACTCTATTCTGGTATGTAACGTTCACTTTTCACAATGCAGTCAATTCCTGATAGATTAATTCAAGCCCATGGGTTGTTGTCTTTAGTTCTTAGGTTACTAAAAGATACATTATTGTTTTTAAAAATTTTTTGGCTGATTACACTGTAAAAAATGCAACTGCACATTTTCCAGTTTACGAAACTTTTTGAGTCTCAAAAACTAAAAAATGCTATTTTCTTGAAACAACATAAAACCCCTTGTCAGACCAACAAAATTACACCAAATGTTGTCCCAACTAGTCAAAAACAGTTGTCTGAACAAAGAATTTCATATTGTTGAAATTTTAAGGCATAGTGAGTTCCTAGCATGCATTGCAGCGTGAATAAATTAGGCAGTTACTGTTATAGGATTATTTTTTTGCTGTTTGCCGACTTCATTTAAACTTTTTTGTTGTACTGTGATGTAAAGAGCTCATCTTTTTAATTGGTTGTCACCATTCTTGAGGTTTGTGTGTCTAGTTTTGAGGGCTAGAGAATGTTCAGCCACTCAAATCCATTTTCTGGATTTCTTAGTCTTGTAAGTTGTTTTACAGGCAAAGACAATGTTGTCTACATATTAGACTAAGTTATCCATTAAGATTTATCATTCGTAAATAAACATAAAATCAATAATATGGTGACTTTTTAAACATTCTTTTTTTTTTCTTCCAGGAAACAGAAAAAAATTAATTACCTCAACGACATTAACTGTTATTTCAGTTGCTGTGACAAGATTTTTTCTATTAGCAAAATAAGACAATCAACATTGCATGAACTAACAAATTTACATTGGCTGAACAAAGTATCTTTACTGAGAAGAACTAAAATACTATTGTTGAGAGAACTCAAAAGTCTTACTGCATCAAGTTGCCTTATTTTTTTACGTTTGCTCAACAATTTATTTTTTACAGTGTAGAGTTCTTGAGTTGCTCTATAGTTCATCGGATTATAAATTCATGATGTTTCATTGTAGGTTCCTTTTTTGTTTTGGATTCTGGGTTCTTTGATGGTTTTCTAAAGAACTAGAGAACCATAAGTTCTTTGTAGAATTTAAAAGGTTCTGCGATGACATCACACTATTTTTGAATCTAATTGGAATCAGAATTGTAATTGGAAGCGTCTCTGTCGTTCTGATTGTCTTTCTCAGTCTCTCTTCGAGTTATGGATTATGTGAGCGGTTTTACGATGAGCAAATCAAACAAACAAAACAAACATGAATCCACAGTGAGACTCGGCAGATGCCAGGAACGCTCTCATTCTCTGATTTCTCTGTCTGGTTTCTGTCTCTTCTTTTTCTTTTCTGTTCATTAGATTAGATGATAGAGAGCCGTTTCTCACTCACGCACATTTCCAGCAACTTATTCCGAGCCGTTAATTCCCTCTGAGAGCAGACAGAGATGGAGGTATATAAAGAGCAGTTAGAGAAATCTAATGAAGTAAACTGACCCTTTTGTTGTGCTCCGTTCTGACAGAAAATAGATCAATCTAATGAAAAATCATTCTACAGTACATTTGTTTGTCTTGTGAAATTTTTTATTTTTATTTTTTTTTTGTGTGTGTGTGACACATTCTTAGCTTTGCTACTGTAAATCTCTATTAGATTCAATTGACCCTTTGCTAAGCTCCACCCGATTGGTTTAAATTTTCCTTTGGAGATGTTCTGAATGATTAAAATGCTTTATAAATCATGTAAATGTCCTTAAAGTTTGAGTTCAGGTTTGTCTACATTATTTATATATATATGTGTATATATATATATATATATATATATATATATATATATATATATATATATATATAGCTTTACTTTAAAATAATATTTTGTGATATGCCCACTTTTAACCTCATTCAGCGTGTGTGTCTTTTCTGTTTGTGTCTTCTGTAATTGGATGCGATGGAGTTTTTAATTTGTTTATTGTAAATTTATTTGTCTGAAGGGTGAGATCAATGTACATGCTGTGTTCGGCTCAAACTGACTTAATACAAAGACTCTGTGGATTTCTCTGCTTTATTGCATAAGTAATCTTTTTTTTTTTTCTTTTAGTATTATTTATTTTAGTATTATGTATATATATACTGTTATAGTAATTATTAATATATAAGCTTTAATTGTTATGTTTTCATTTAAATTTTAGTTTAAGTTTTATTAGGTTTTGTTCTTTAATTAATAATTTATAAATGATCATTAAATATTTATTTCAATAAAAACAACTTGTAGTAGTTTTAGTTTACGTTAACAACACAGGCTTCAAGTAACAGACTGATCATTCAATTAACAGTCATTCATCTTAATCATCATAATCACGCTGTTTTGATTTGACTTGCTTTTTACATATATTTCTATATAGATTTATTGTAAGCTAAATAGAAATAAAGCTTTTAATTTCAGTTTTAGTAATTATATATATATATTTCAGTTGCAAGTCAAATATTTCTAATTTAAGTTTTTCACCTAATATTTGTATTTTATTTCAGCTTTATTTCAAAAACTGATTTTTTTTTATAGTTTTGCTTCACAGTAACAACACTAGTTGAGTAACAGATCAATCTTTTGTTTATCTTAATCATCACAATCACAGTGTTTTGATTCAACCGTTACTTTTTGTTTCATTCCACTTCCAAAAAGCAAAACAAAAAAAAACCCAAAATCAATACAATATTCTCAGTGTTGCTGCTGCTTTTCACACTCTAAACTCTCTCTCTTCCTTTCTGTCTGGTTTGCTCTTCAGTCACGCTTCAGTGAGAGTGGTATTCCCTCCGCTATTCCTTCAACTCCCACTCATTCAGACTCCAGCCACACTCATTCCCATCTTTTCTTCTGTCTATCCACACAATTTTCCCATTCAGGCCAGTTGCTCACTAGCTTAACTGCATTTTTCACTAGTGTCTACTGTACATGATGTGTGTTGTTGTGTTAGTCTCAGTGCGGGTGATAGAGGTTCCTGTTATTAAGCTTTTGTTTTTGTGTTGTTATTCAGGTAACTGCTCTGAACATGTTGACTGTGACTAATTGTGGATTCTGCTCGAATTGTTGCTCTGCAGTGTCAGTAGTTGAAGTGAAAGGGAAACTGAATGTTGAAGACAGTTTATGCAAATGCTTATGCAGTGCCTTTGTTGTGTTTCAGAAAGCAACAACGCACAAAATTGAGCGTGTGTAGCATATGCATTCAGATACTTGCGTAGCGTTTCAGGAATAACAAAATACTGCATAATATATATACACAACTGTTCAAAAGTTTTTTAATGTTAATGAAAGAAGTCTTTTCTGCTCACCAAGGCTGCATTTATTAAATCAAAAAATACAGTAAAAATGGTAATATTGTGAAATATTATTACAATTTCAAAATAAGTGTTTCTACTGTAATATATTTTTAAAATGTAATTTATTGCTGTGATTTTCAGCGTCATTACTCCAGTCTTCAGTGTCACATGATCTTTCAGAAATCATTCTAATATGCTGATTCACTGTTCAACAAACATTTATTATTATTATCAATGTTGAAAAAAGTTGTGCTGTTTCATATTTTTGTACAAATAGAAATCTTTTGTAACATTATAAATGTATTTACTGTCACTTTTCATGAATTTAATGCATCCTAGCTAAATAAAATTAATAATTTCCTTCAAAAAAATTAAAAATAAAAAAATCTTGGCCTGACCCCAAACTTTTGAACATTAGTGTATATAAAGTAGTTATAGATTTAAAAATGAAATCAAAATCTATTCTATACTTCTTAAATAAACATTTTTTGGTTTCATCATCAACAATTCATTGGTCTGCATTATTGGAAAAGGAAAAAAAATGTTGCTTTAACCTTTTATTAAAAATGTATTTAATGTATTTTTTTCTTCTTTTAATACTTTTTTTCTACTACTTTTCACCATCTGATCAGTTTTTTTCTGGATAAAATCTAGTCTCTCCTAAATTTTACTCTCAAAATATAAATTTTTACTCCTAGATATGTTACGTTATGAAATAAAAAAGTAGGCTTTAAACAGCATTTCAGGTTAACTTTAAATATCTACAATCAAACAATTACTTACTTTATAGCTTTGTGTAGCTAACTTTTTAAAGGCTACTTTGTTAGTAATTTAACTACTGCTATGACTACAAGTATGAGTAGACTGTAGCTTAGCAGACTAGTTTATGAGAGTTTCCACTTGACTACATTGTGTATGTATGTGTGTGAGACTTACTACAAACTCACTCCCACTCAAGACCCAGTCAGTACCCATAAGGCAGTACGGTAAAAGCATAAGGTCATAGGGTCACTGGTCGTACTCAGACCCCAGAGGAGTTCAGACAGAGCTTTTAGAGATGACCTTCAACCCAACACAACTGTATCCCCTGGTTTCACAGACAAGGCTTAAGGCTACTCCTAGACTAAAATGCATGTTTGAGCTGTCTCAACTAAAAATATCTTGCACTGACATATCTTAAAACATGCCAGTCACATTGTTCTGTCTCAAGATGCACACCTGTAACGTTTTCTTCTAAGGCATTTTTATAAAAGCTGCTTAAATGTCTTAATTTAACTAAGGCCTAGTCCTGGCTTAAGCTAAGCCCCGTCTGTGAAACCGGGCCTATGTGTGTGTGTTAAAGGTTAAAAATGTTCTGCTTTTTTATCGTTTACGTGTAACGGGTAATGCTATATTTGCTGCATGTGTGTATTTTTGTGAATACTATAGAAGGTAGTATTTTTCTGTGTTCTGCATGTCGCAGCGTGTGGTTTCAGTGGGGCGTCTCACTGCACAGCAGAAAGTGAATAATTTACATAGACTGCAGCAGAAAACGTGAACTCGTGTGTGAGTTTGTGTACGCCAGAGATCCAAGCTAGATTCAGTGCGTGTAGGGAAAATAGATTACAAACAGAGAAAGCACGGCCTTGTACACACACACACACACACACACACACACACAAAGAATGTCTCCTCAAAGCTTCTTCAACACGCAAAGACTGAGAGCGAGATGGAGGGAGGGAGGGAGGGAGGGAGGGAGGTGAAGTGGAGAAATGCAGCAGGTTTAGTTAGTGAGGTTTTCTTCTGTATTTTTGGCTGTCTGTTGTTTTAGAAGTGTTCGTTTCAATGAAAATCTGATCATTTTAGTTACAAATGTCACTATTTTCTTTCTTCAATGTAGCAATGTTGGATTGAATGTCTGAGCTTTTATTTTCCATAACAGGAAAGTGAATTTTGTGTTTTCCATACAAAAAAATCACTGCAAACGTCATCCACACAACTTGTGCGCAATATTCAGTCTTTCCAAAGTCATACAGTACCTTGTAAATGATGACACTATCTTTATTTGTGGAATGAACATGGTTTCTATGGAACAAAAACATCAGGTCTAATGTGATGCACAAGTGACCAATCAAATATTTAATTGCATATATTTCTTGGTAGAAATAGAATAATGCACTGAAAAAGTGTTCACACAGAGAGATAGATAGATAGATAGATAGATAGATAGATAGATAGATAGATAGATAATGATGATGAAGATGATGATGAAGATGAAGATCTTAGCACAGTTTAATATTCTCTCATTTTCTTTCACACATAAACACTCTTTACGGCTTTTTTTTTATAGTGCGTACACATGCAATAAAAAATGATTAAATTCTGGACTCTTCCTCACTACGTCTCTTTCCCGGTCGTTGCATTAAAAATAACTCATACATTTAGGAAGGAGGAAACAAACACACACTTACACATTACTGCATAAGAACTTAAATTCAGAGCGAGAAGATGCCTAATAATTCAATCTTCAGTACCTACATCTAACATCCATTTTCTCTTCATCATCCGCTTCTGTTTGCTACCATTTATTGTTTTGTCTTCCTGCATGAGATTGTTCTTTCACTCTAGTGGTAAATATAGAATAATGTATATAATATACTGTTATGTATATCTACAGTGTATAATAATTCTGTACTGAATATAATCAGTTTTCTTTACATAGTAGATCATATAGTAGCAGGTACTGTAGAAGGCAGAGTTGTGCACTGTTCAAAACTGAACTGAGAATTTAATCCTGTAAACCTGATGTGGAATTGCAATATAAATTTTATTGTAAGGAAGTAGAATTGAAAATGCACTGAAATTCAGTGAATTTATGTAACTAATTGTTTTCGTAGAAAAGCAGGTTTGTCTAAACAAACTTTTAATGTTGGCTTGATAAAGCTTTTAAAAGTCCTAAAAAAGGCCTCATGGATGGATGGGTAAAACAATGGATAAAAAGATACATAGAATAATAGATGGATGAATAAAACATTTTTTAAATTAATTTTCAGTATTTTAGTTTTAGCTATTTTTATTAGTAGTTTGAATAAGTTTTTATTTTTATATCTTGCATTTTTTTGTTAAAATTTAATAATTTTGTTTTGTTACATGGATGGATGGATGAATGGATGAAACTATGGATAAAAGGATGCAAAGAACGAATGGTGGATGGATGGATGGATGGATGAATGAAAAAATGAAACCATGGATGAAAGGATGCATAGAACAATGATGGATAGATAAAAGGAAGCACAGAATAATGGATGGGTGGATGAAACGATGGATAATCAATGCGTAGAATGGAGGATGGGTGGATGGATGGATGAATGGATGAGATGATAAATGGATGATGAATGGATGGATGGATGGATGAAAAGATGGATAAAAAGATGCACAGAACGAAGGATAGGTGGATGGATGAAACGATGGATAATCAATGCGTAGAATGGAGGATGGGTGGATGGATGGATTTATGAATGGATGAAACAATGGATAAAAGGATGCAGAGAACAATGATGGATAGATAAAAGGATGCATAAAACGGATGGGGGGATGGATGGATAGATATAAGTTTGAAATATTATCAGTAGAAATTTGTATTGTGTATATATTGTATGCTTTTATATTATGTTTATTTGTTTATTTATCATTATATTTAATGCATCCAGGATGCATTACCTATGTTGATTTTTATTGGTTTAGTTCAAATTCCATTTCAGCTTCACGTGCGGGGTTGCCAGTTCAGTTCAAATTCACACTCGTAAACTGAATGTGAGCCAATTGTAGTATTGTGAATTTTGCACGTTTGTGATATACAGAGTGAGTGTTTATAGTAACAGTGTGTGTAGTGCAGCACTTCAGAAATATGCTGCTGAAGAGTGTGAAAGCTCTGAGTATGCCAATGTTTCAGCATCTGTGAAAACAGACTCTTTCCAAGGACATCCTCACACCTTCCTTCTCTCGCTCTCTCTCTCTCTCTCTCTCTCTCTCTCTCTCTCTCTCTCTCTCTCTCTCTCTCCCTCTCTCTCTAAGTGGTTCTCTTGAGAAATAAAGAGAGTAAATACGGGGATTGCTAAAGAGAAGGAGGCATACAGAGATGTTGAGATGGAAAATGAGAGACATGGGACTCGAAACTTGTTTGTTTGTTTTACTTTGTTTGTTCATTTAAAAATTGAAGGAGTTCTCCTCAGGAAAATAACTGCATTAAAAAAGACACAGGGAGGAGAAGCGATGGATGAGGAAAATATTTGAGAAAAGTGCTGACAGTGAGTTGGGAGGCGGCGGAGGCAGAATACACTGATTATCAAATCAGCCATCGATGTGGGAGCATAAATCACTCCGTCTGCACTGACGCCTCTCTCCTGCATCGTCTTTCCCTCTCACTCACACTTTATTTCTCCTTTGATTAACCTTTGAGGAAGTGAGGAAGTGCTGCTCTCTCTGAATTATTACTGATTTAAACATACTACAAGCTCTCTGAAGTTATCAGACATTAACTAGTGTAGTCCAGTGATGGGCTGGGAGTATAAAAATAGTGCAGGACTTCAGCGTATGCATTAGTGTTACTTTAGTGTCATTCAGACACTATTACAGTTTTTAATAATAGTTTGAATTAGGTTTATATATATATATATATATATATATATATATATATAAACCTATATATATATATATTATTATTATTATTATTATTATATTTATCATTATTTTGTCCGTATTGTTTTTTTTAATTTGTTTTATTTTTTTTATTTCAGTTTTAGTTCTAGTTCTGTTTTTATTAATAGTTTTAGTTTTAGCTATTTTTATTATTAATTTTATTTTGTTTTTATTTTTATATTTTACTTTTTTTGCATTTTTGCTACTTTTATTTATTTTTTTGTTTGTTTGTATACCTTTTTCTTTTTTACTTTTTTCAGTTTAGCTTGTTCTATTTTTAGTAATTTAGTTTTAGCTGATTTTATTAATAGTTTGAATTAGTAAAGTTTTTATTAATGTATTTTCCATTTTTATTGTTATTTTCCATTACAATTTATTGTTTATTGTTTTTTTTTCTTTTTAGTATTTTTTGTCTATATATTTTTTTATTAATTTTTATTTCAGTTTAAGTTTTTGCTATTTTAATACACTACATCAAATTAAATGAAAATGAGAAATGTTTCCTTGCCAACTAGCTGCAATTAAATATTATTATATATATTTTATTTCAGTTAGTTTTTTATTTCAAGTAACTTTGTTGTCAATAACCCTGGTATGCATGATATATGCACATGCAAAATTGTACCTGCTTTATATTCAGTATAATTCGATAAATCTGAAATGTGCTTATGTAATTTTTGCATTGCAAATGCAGCACAATTAAATAAACACAATCAACAAAAAAATCTTCCAGATTGCTAAATGTTAAGAAGGTTAGGAGGCATGCAATAAAATCAGGAGACCCAGGGGAGTCGCAGCTCAGGGGAGCTTACTTTGCTGTTTCATTACCTGAAGTAGACATTTTTACTGACTTGACCTGCACTGAATGATGCTATTAACATAACATACAGTGTGTATGACTTAGGGCTGGGCGATATACTGAACGTGATTTTCATGCGCATCTAGTCAGTAAAGCCGTTTCCGTGATTAGCGCTAAATCTCCATCACCTGTTTTCAAATAGAGCGCCATTTAATACACAGAGCCGTAGATCACTGACAAGCTACGCAATATCGGGTTCAAATCGCAGATGAATCGCCTTCGATAATGAACGCGATATTGCGTAGCTTGTCAGTGATCTATGGCTCTGTGTATTAAATGGCGCTCTATTTGAAAACAGGTGATGAAGATTTAGCGCTAATCACGGAAATGGCTTTACTGACTAGATGCGCATGAATATCACGTTCAGTATATCGGCCAGCCCTAGATGACTGACTTACAGTAGTAGCAGATGAGTTTTGGGGGAAATGTTTAATTATCACGAAAATAATGATGTAATTGTAATGTTATTAAATATACGCTTAATTTTTTAATGCAAAATATATTTCATCATGATTTTGGGGTAAAGTGTGACCTGGACATGCCGTAATGCATCTGACAGTTTGTTTGCTGCAGTCTTTGTAAAGTTCTGAGTTCCTTCACAACTCTATCAATCCCAGTCTGGTGGAATCTGCTGTGGTCTCACTCTTGTAGCCGCCGCACTTCCTGTGAGAATTCTTTAATGCAGTCTCTCCAGGGGTCGACCACACACAGTTAACACAATCTCCACACACTCTCTCTTCTTACGCCCTTCGGGGGGGGGGGGGGGACGGCACCCAGCTATAGTTATAACTCACAGAGACAGACATCCTAGCTTTTCACAAAGTCACACCATGTTATGCCTGTAGCTACTGCGGCGTGTGGGTGTGGGTGTGGGTGTGTGTGATCTGTCACACACACCAGTCAGCCCTCCAGAGCTTTGAGAGTGCAGATTATTCATTGACACCTGTAGCTGTCACAGTCACTCTTACACATATGTATGTATATATATATATATGTTAGTGCTGTCAAAGTTAATAACGCGTTAACGCAAATTCATTTTAACGGCACTAATTTTATTAACGCACGATTAACGCAGCGCGCATTTTCTGTTTGACCGGTGGCCTAACCCGTACTACTATAGTTGGAGAAATGGAAATGGATGGAGATGCTGACAGTGTTGCCAACTTAGCGACTTTTCAGACCACTTTAGCTCATTTTTATTTTATTATTATTATTATTTTTTTATTTATTTTTTTTTTTCAAAAAGCGCCTAGCGACCAATCTTTATAGGGTTTGCCAAAACCTTATTTAGTTTCTGAGACTCGCCGGTACTGTAGCGCGAGCGCGAGGTCTCTCTTTCCCGCTGCGCACACACCTCTCTCTCTCTCTCTCTCTCCCTCCGCATCTGCTCTGTTCAGCGCGCGGATGAGAGGAACAGCGCTTTCAGTTAAAACAGATATTATGTTGCTTCTCTAATTCAACATCCACGTATAGCCCAAATCACTGCACAGATATTGTCTTTATCTTATGTATAGCCTATTTGATTTTATCAGACGATGGCTGGATTATAAATCAGGATTTTTGTGCAGATTAACATCTTGGAAGGGAGAGCTGATTATTTAGTCCTATGGGTCACGTTTCAGTCACTATTTCATATTCATTCCGTTGTCTGACAACAGAAACAGTAAAATATATCAATGAAAACAGTTTTATTGAGAATTTAGCTGCATCAAAACACAGTATGTGGGCACAGGGAGGCAAACTAATGTAATAATAATTAATAAATGTACATTTAGCATGTTCAGAACAAGTGAGATGCCCTGTCGTGCGGAAATGTAAACAGGTTTGTGTAAATAAATTGCTCAGTGCAAAGAAAGAGAAGTAATGGCAACCTGGTATTTCTTTTTTTCATGTGTCTAATAGACATGAGCAAGTTCTTTGAAACACATCTATGATCTTTGAAACATGTCTAGTCTTCAGGCTCTTTTAACTATGGTTTCACTAATAATAAACATATTGCATAAAGAATTCATATTTGTCATTTCCCATGTTGATTAGAGTATTTAAAACATGAAAAGTATTAATTTAAGGTACATTTAGAACAGATAAAAATGTGCGATTAAATTGTGATTAATCGCGAGTTAACTCATGACAATCATGTGATTAATCGCGATTAAATATTTTAATCGATTGACAGCCCTAATATATATATACATATATATATATATATACAGGTGCATCTCAATAAATTAGAATGTCGTGGAAAAGTTCATTTATTTCAGTAATTCAACTCAAATTGTGAAACTCGTGTATTAAATAAATTCAATGCACACAGACTGAAGTAGTTTAAGTCTTTGGTTCTTTTAATTGTGATGATTTTGGCTCACATTTAACAAAAACCCACCAATTCACTATCTCAACAAATTAGAATATGGTGACATGCCAATCAGCTAATCAACTCAAAACACCTGCAAAGGTTTCCTGAGCCTTCAAAATGGTCTCTCAGTTTGGTTCACTAGGCTACACAATCATGGGGAAGACTGCTGATCTGACAGTTGTCCAGAAGACAATCATTGACACCCTTCACAAGGAGGGTAAGCCACAAACATTCATCGCCAAAGAAGCCGGCTGTTCACAGAGTGCTGTATCCAAGCATGTTAACAGAAAGTTGAGTGGAAGGAAAAAGTGTGGAAGAAAAAGATGCACAACCAACCAAGAGAACCGCAGCCTTATGAGGATTGTCAAGCAAAATCGATTCAAGAATTTGGGTGAACTTCACAAGGAATGGACTGAGGCTGGGGTCAAGGCATCAAGAGCCACCACACACAGACGTGTCAATGAATTTGGCTACAGTTGTCGTATTCCTCTTGTTAAGCCACTCCTGAACCACAGACAACGTCAGAGGCGTCTTACCTGGGCTAAGGAGAAGAAGAACTGGACTGTTGCCCAGTGGTCCAAAGTCCTCTTTTCAGATGAGAGCAAGTTTTGTATTTCATTTGGAAACCAAGGTCCTAGAGTCTGGAGGAAGGGTGGAGAAGCTCATAGCCGAAGTTGCTTGAAGTCCAGTGTTAAGTTTCCACAGTCTGTGATGATTTGGAATGCAATGTCATCTGCTGGTGTTGGTCCATTGTGTTTTTTGAAAACCGAAGTCACTGCACCCGTTTACCAAGAAATTTTGGAGCACTTCATGCTTCCTTCTGCTGACCAGCTTTTTAAAGATGCTGATTTCATTTTCCAGCAGGATTTGGCACCTGCCCACACTGCCAAAAGCACCAAAAGTTGGTTAAATGACCATGGTGTTGGTGTGCTTGACTGGCCAGCAAACTCACCAGACCTGAACCTCATAGAGAATCTATGGGGTATTGTCAAGAGGAAAATGAGAAACAAGAGACCAAAAAATACAGATGAGCTGAAGGCCACTGTCAAAGAAACCTGGGCTTCCATACCACCTCAGCAGTGCCACAAACTGATCACCTCCATGCCACGCCGAATTGAGGCAGTAATTAAAGCAAAAGGAGCCCCTACCAAGTATTGAGTACATTTACAGTAAATGAACATACTTTCCAGAAGGCCAACAATTCACTAAAAATGTTTTTTTTTATTGGTCTTATGAAGCATTCTAATTTGTTGAGATAGTGAATTGGTGGGTTTTTGTTAAATGTGAGCCAAAATCATCACAATTAAAAGAACCAAAGACTTAAACTACTTCAGTCTGTGTGTACTGAATTTATTTAATACACGAGTTTCACAATTTGAGTTGAATTACTGAAATAAATGAACTTTTCCACGAAATTCTAATTTATTGAGATGCACCTGTATATATGTATGTCACTCTACATCAGGTGTTTGCTCTTGAAATATTTAGGTGCTCTTGACTCAACAATGTTAATTAACATAAAAAGAACTACAGCAATTGAATAATTCAGCTTGATCTTGAACTTTAGTTTTATTCGATTCCTGTTACAAACTTTACATTATTTTTATCGATGCACCGAAAAGCCAAAACTATTCAGCTATAAAAATGAATTTTCAGATTTGACTGAATTTTGTACCAAAATGGTTGTATTTAATTAGCAAATCGAATTAATCGACGTCAATAAAACAGCTTGTAAACAATGTCATGAAACATTATCCATTACATTCAATTACTATAATATTGTTAGTTAGCTGAAAACATTCTTTTTTTCTAGATACATGCATTATATTATATATTTATTATATTTTTAAACAGCATTCAATGACCATAATTTTTGCTATATATATATCCACTAAATTACATATTTGTAAAAATGTTTACTTAACCTATTGTCTTTATTATTTGTTTGAATGAATCTGTCACGAAGACAAGTATTTAATTTAAATATTTATATTTCAACAACAAATATATTTAATATAATTAAAATGAATATAAACAAATATAATTAAAAAGCTGACAAAAATCTGATGTGTGCATTTACACTTTTATATATATGATACTTTTTTTTATTTCAGTGTTGCTTTTTAAAGAAATTTGATTAATTTATTAATTATATAATTTATGTCTGAATAAATCTGTCATGAAAACAAGTTTTTATTATAGCCATGTTAAAATTATAGCATAAATGTTTATATTTCAACAACAAATCAATATATAATTTAAAAAGTTGATATAAAATCCTGCCTTTTGTGCAATTAAATCTTTATATGTGACTCAGTTTTTATTTTAGTGTTGATTATTACACCATTTTGATTAATGCATTATTAAATAAATGTTATTTTTAGTTTTCTGTAAAAGAAAAACTTTAATTTCAGTTTTGGTGTTTCAATAAAAAATTAATTTCAGTGCATCACTATTATATGACATTTCTGATCCTTTTCTTTTGAAATCCAAATTTGATAGACTAGGTGACAAAACTCCATCTATAATCCATCCAGATGAGTTACTGAAGCTAAAATCGTTCTAAAATGTTCAAAATTATGACAATATGACCACTTATTATTGTAAAATGTCTGCCTACATTAATATATTAATAGCTGACCTTTACATTCTGAATTTCTTGACCTGTCATGTAAACTCCACCTGTACACAGAAGTTAGTCAGTCATTTACATATAAACGTTTTAAAGCTACAGTAGCAAAAACAGCCTGTTTAATTCTAAGGGTCAGAGGGGAACAGTCATGATGAACGTAATTATGTTTCGAGAAACTTTGAGTGACATACAGTAAGTGAACATCAGGGGACAAAGATGCTGTGTAAGACACAATATTTCAGGGAAAAGTGTAGGATATGTCTCCTTTAAGATAATGTTTGCTCTCTTTTATTCTGTCTAAATCACCTCAGAAACTCCTGAAGGTCATTGCAGCTTCATCTAAATCCTCTGGTCTCCTCCTCATTACAGATATTTCACATTTTACAGATATTCACATTTTCTCAGTACAAATACATTAAAAGCTTCTCAGTTTTGTGCTGATCAGTGTGACATACAGCTGAGTACCACTAAATTATGATTTTTATTACATGACATTCTGAAATACTGTATTTTGATTGGTCAGTTGCAGCATTCTGCTGTTAAATATTTATGTATAATGACACTAGACTGTATAATTGAACTGATTTCCTACATACAGTAGATGTGGTAGTTTTGTCTCATATTGTTCCACATGCTTTTTTGGTCTTGCATAAAATAATAATTACAACTCAAATCAATATTTCATGTGCATTTATCTATTTGTTTGGTAAGCAGCCAGGTAACAAGCAGAATAAAGTACAGTCAGCTGCACATTAGTGCAGAAGAAATCCCTTCAGGGTGATACAAGATACCTGATCTTGTTAAATTTGTGATAATAACCAGCTGACTGTACATTTAGCTTTTGCGTATAAACATCTGCAAGTATAGTGAGGTACAGAAATTGGTGATTTTATAGGTCATGAACAGTGTAATTTTAGTATCGCTGATACTGTTATTGTATTTGGTGTTATTTTTGATTAGATTTCATTTTTATATATTTTGATCACTTTAGTTTTAGAATTTTTCGCATTTTTTTTGGTCACTTTTATTATTTTTTGTATATGTCTATTCACTTTAATGCATTAGTTTATTAGATTATTTAGTTGTAGTTATTGTTGTACTTAATGTTGCCTTGGCAGCTACCAGAAATAAAATTGTTCACTGAAAAAAAAAAATAATAATAATAATAATAACTATTATTATTTGTGTAATAAATATATTTTAAAACATTATTATTTGATATTGTTTATATTAATATAATTATATATAATACTATCATTTTATTATTTTATATTATTATTATTTAATAATATTTTTTATTTTAACAAAATGTGTTTTCTGTTTGTAGTTATTAATGAACATATATTTGACACATTAACACATATTAATGAACAACAACATTTATCCATCTATCCACCCAATAACTTGGGAAACAGGATTAATAATAATAATAATAATGATAAACTATTACATAGAAAAGACCAGGATTTTTTTAAACATTCGCTTTTTGTATTAGACATGAGGGTGAGTAAATGACAGAATTATCATTTTTGTGTAAATTATTCCTTTAATCAGCATGAGACCAAAATGGAAAACCAGGAAAACCTTGAGGAAAAAACTGTTCTGGCTCCTATAACATGCACTCGCTCACACAAAACACACACACATACACTACAGTCTGCTTAAGAAAACACAACACACACACACACTTGTTGTGATCGATCGAAAGCCGTCAGCCGTATCTTACCCAGTCTCAGCCTAACAATAACTTATTGATCATCAGATTGTGTTACCAAGGGTGTGTGTGTGTGTGTGTGTGTGTGTGTGTGTGTGTGTGTGTGTGTGTGTGTGTGTGTGTGTGTGTGTGTGTGGGTACGCGTATCGGTGTGTTTAAACGGCTCTATTTATGACTAAATACTACAGGAAACATCTCACCAATGACACACACACACACACGTCATCAGTTACTGTCATGTAAAACTGCACGTCAGGATTATACTTCATACTTTGTGTAAAGTAAGTGTGTGTGTGTGTGTGTGTGTGTGTGTGTGTGTGTGTCTTTAAATGCAACTAAACATGTCAGATTCATCACAGCGGTTTGCAACATCAGCAGCCGTCCATAAAGAAAAAGGTACTGTACGTCACAGCAAAAGATGAGTGTGTGTGTGTGTGTGTCACACTTGATAGTATGAGTGAAAGTCAAGTGCAGTGAAGTGTGTCTTAATACAGATGTCTAAATACTCTCTGAGAGCGGAAATGACAATCCATAAATCTTACAATAAACACGCACTCTCAGTATTCATGTGCTCATCATATATACTGAGACTGTAATATAGATCTGAGTGATCTAACACCACAGACAGACGCTTTCATGTTCACGTAATAAACATTTTGGCTAATATGAATATGTAATACAATAAGATTGTAGTTGGCACATTTCATGAACAGGGTACAAATTTTGGCCTAAATGACTTTAAATTTTAGTTATATTTTAATTTTGAAAAAATTTAAATATTTTCTTTAAAAAGAAACATTACTGACAGGAAATTCTTAACTTTATTTATTTATTACAACAACAATTTGATAACAGGGTTAACAATAATGCTAATAATAATAATTATTATTTAATATTATTTGTAGTAATATTTTAATAATTTATAATACTATAATTTTTCATCATTAAATAATATTTATTTTCAATAGAATAACTTGTGTTTTCTGTTTGTAGTTATTGATGAACATATATTTTCTATATTATTATATATTTATACAATCAATTAAATATGTAAATTATGACTATGGCTGGACAGGCCAGAATCTGCATTTAAAAGGGGATTTTAGACTTGACTTAATGTGTTTAAAACAAGCTATTTGTCATGCTGATGCATCGTGGTCACTACAGTGGACAGATATTTGGAAGCCATTTTGAATCATTTAAGATGTAGCATCATGTCCCAACCACCAACTGGCGAACCCCTAAAGTGTTGTCTACGATTCCATTTAATTGTTGTCTTCTTATCTATTTTTTTGTTTTGAGATATTGCATAATATATTCAAAATGGCAGCGGGAAAAGGGGATGCACCATGTACCTTGGGAATAAGCGTTAAATACTTTTATTCTCAGAAAACCAGACAGGTACAAAAAATATGTTTCAGTTAAATAGGATGTCAGAAATAGATTCATCCAGATTTTAACAATATTTTTCTTGTACATTTTTTCTGTGACAGAAAATATATCTGTCCACTACAGTGGAGGTCATGCACCAAAGGGTTGAATTCTGTCTATGGGCCTATATGTAGGTTCTGCCTTATTTTGTATGTTTTATTAAAATTATGATATGATTTACACTTGAATGGTTTTATTGAACAGAAATATTAAATAGTCTTCAGATTTTATCACATATTTCAATGCTTACAGTCTATATTTATTAGGTCATATATAAGTGTAAGCATGAATGCATGTATACTGTATGAGTGCAGATATATGTGTGCATGTTTGTGTTCGAGTGTGTGATGGGAGGGTGTGTGTGCTTGTGTGTGTTTGTATTTGTGCTCACCTGTGTATGAATAGCCCCCCACCCCCACCCTCCCCCCACACTGCCCCACACACCCCTGTCCCATAGACACACACTCTTATGTTTTGTTTGTTACACTTCACATTTCTATGCCGTTATGACATAGCTTGTTGTTATTGAATGTTCTTATGTGTATTCAAACCATTTTCATGTAGTAAATATTTTAAAAACGTGTTTTTTTAAGACCACACATTTAGTTCTATTGATTCACTTTTTATAACTTTGATGCATGGTGTCCACTACAGTGGACATATATGTAACTCCCTCAAAATATAATATATTGACAAAAACATTTTTTTGGCATGCTTTTTCACTTGTTTAAAGGGGTCATATGATGTGATTTCAAGTTTTCCTTTCTCTTTGCAGTGTTACAAGCTGTTTGTGCATAGATAAGGACCCTGAAGTTGCAAAGACTAAAGTCTCAAAACCAAAGAGATATGCTTTATAAAAGTTAAGACTCGACCACGCCCCCCTAAAATGGCTCATTCAAACACGCCCCCACATGTCTATGTCACGGTGTGGGGAGATTTGCAAAACACCTCCCAAATGTACACGCAAAGAAAGAAGGCGTGATTTTTATTCTCGCTGTAGTATTGTTGCTGCTGTCATGTCGTGGAGATGCTGTGTGTTTCGTTGTGAAAGCGAAACTACTTTGTTTGGGCTTCCAAAAGAGGACACAACTAGAAATCAGTGGTTAAGTTGTATTTACAACACTGTTCCAGAACAGTTCAATCCAAATATTAGAGTGTGTGCAATGCATTTTATGGAGGACTATTTCCTGAACCTATAAGAGTAGCCTACAATGCTGGCTTGCACACAAAGGCTGTTTCTATAAAGTGAGGCAATTCCAACTTTGCAAGGACAGTCTGACGCTTCTGACTCACAGCCTGTAAGTACGTTTCTGCTACTGAAGATTCAAACGCGAGTTTTGAGCAGTGTAGAGTAGTGCTTGTTGTTTGACGTTTCTCCGATCTCAAATAGTAGAGCATGGCGCTAGCAACGCCAAGGTCATGAGTTCGATTCCCAGGGAAAGCAAGAGCTGATACAATGTAGAAACTGTAACTTGAATGCAATGTAAGTCGCTTTGGATAAAAGCGTCTGCTAAATGCATAAATGTAAATGTAATGTATGGTAAAAATACAGTATTAGTCATTATAATCAGTAATTATGTCCCCACTGGATGCAACAAATGCCTCGTTTGTAATGGGTTTTATTGTTTTTGTGTCGTCGCGCCGGGACACGGCATCACAATACGGTAAGGGGCGTAACATTTCCATCTCACACTTGAGGTATTTGGCCAATCACAACACACTGGATACCTGGCCAATCAGAGCACACCTCGCTTCTCAGAACGATGAGCTTTGTAAAAATTGGCGCGTTTCAGAAAGGAGCATAGAGGAGCAACAATAATGTACAGTATGTGGAAAATAATGTGTTTTTTGAACCTTAAACCGTATAAACACATTGCATTACACCAAATACACAAAATAATGTTCTTTTTAGCAAGTAAAAACAAACGTTAAAAAAATATTACTTTGTGATTTAATAATTCATGCATCAGAGGGTTAAATTTATGGTATATGGTAGTTTATGAAACATATAAAGTGCATTACTATGTGATTTGACATGAGATTTGTGCCCCTAATGTTTTAAAAGTACAACAGGACGTCCCGTTGTGCCCTCTTCATGTAAAGAGCCAGTACTCTTGGTTTTGATTTCCACATTTTAGCATAATTAAATCCACTCCTCAGATTTTAGCCCAACATCAGTGTAGGAAACAGGAGAAGATTTGTGATTTGATCTGGGCGGCCCATAGGCATCACTCTGTGTGCGCTGTGATCTGACTCATGTTCTCGTGTGAAGCTTCAGCTCGCTCACTTTCTACATTCATTAATGTTCACTGTTGTCTGTCTGTGATGTGGTTTCTTATCTTATACGTCAGACGTAGAGGACGCATTTCTACAGTTTTGTAGTATTTTTCCCCTGAAGCTGTTATTTTAGTGTAGTTGAGACACTATTTATTTATTTATTTACATTTACTTTTATTTTTATATTTTCTGTTTTCATTAATTTTAGTTAAAGTTTTGTTAATTTTGTTGTATGTTGTCATTTTTATTGTTTTTTTTATATGTCTAATTTTTATTTCAGTTATAGTTTTTAGTTATTTTAGTGCTTAAACAAAAATGATAAATGTTGAAAAAGTGTAAGGGTTGTTGTGGTTATTTCTTTACATTTTATTTCAGGTAAATTGAATTTTATTTTATTTAATGAAATACATTTTAATTTTAGTTAATTTAGTTAACTTTAGTCACAAGATATGGTAAGATGTTTTTATATTTTTTTTATTTACATATTTTATAGAGAAGAGAGAGAGAGAAAGAGAAAGTATATTATTTTATAGTTTATTTATTTATTTATTTATTTATTTATTTTTATTTCAGGCCAAAACTTTAATTGGCAAAATCTGTATGGATAGAAGCAAATATTGTGTGTAAATATTAAGACAGAATTTAATTATAAATGTGAACTATTCCTTTAACACAATAGCCATCACGTCATGATTGGATATGTAAGACAGGGTTATTGTTAACAAATTGTCAGCCACTGCAATTACAGCCCAGACCTGTGATAGACCCCAGTGTCTCATTTATATCATTACGACAGTCAATATCTGTACCAGTAATGACTCAAGCATTATTGCAGATCATTTGTTCGCCTCCTGATAGTTTTAATAGTTATTGGTTATGATAACATGCCCTATGATAACAAGCATCCATTTGCCTCTATAATACACAACACAATCTGATTAGATGAGTTGCTCCAAATGCTTTATGGATAATAATTGGCCTGACTCAGTAGAGTCGCTTAACTCACAATGATAGCATGGGGTAGATTAGTCATCATCTAATACCGAGTAAGTGAACAAACAGTAATCATTTCTGTGTGGACGTGATGGGAATAGTGGGTTGCATTAAAAAAAAAAAAAATTATTAAAAATATAAAATAAAATAACTATTATTATTTGAAAATATTAATAATTGTGTGTGTGTATATATACAGTCAAACCAAAAATTATTCGGACACCAGATATAATTTTTGATATTGTTTTACTAGTGGTTGCAGGACACTATAATTCATTTATGTAAATGAGCAAAATAAAGTGAACTGTGACATATTATACTCCAAAATTGTTCATACAGTGGACTATCAGTAAAATTGATAAAAATTTGTGACCAAAAATTATTCAGACACTATTCTGACCTGGCCATGTTTTGCGTAAGTGTTTTTCTTTAATTGCTAATGTGACCTTTTTACAGGGTTCCTACAGGGTTTGGAAAAGTATGGAATTTGATTTAAGTAATTTCCAGGTCTGGAAAAGTATGGAAAAAAAGAAAGCAGAGTATGGAAAAATATTTGCATTTCCAAATGCCCCTATTTAGGTTTTTTTTTTTTTTTTTTTTAATAATAGCAATTTAAGAATTTAATGAAAATAAGTTTATCATACAAGAAGTGTTTTCATGGCAGCTGTTTAGTGATTCTTTAGTGACTGTCAAACACGACTGGTGCACTTTTTCATTTTGCATTTTGGGTTTCTTCTCATGATATTCTTAGCACTATAATACATAGCCTCAAGGACCTTTGCAAAAATAAAAAATATATAGACTTTTACGTGTGCACGAGAAATCATTACACTTAGCATATAGAACAATGCACACTGAGCCGCCAGTTGCGCCATCAGCCCATTTCGTGCCATGGTTTTTCTGCTGCCGCAGAGGCTAAATTGGACATTAGGCCTTGATATTAGAGGTATTACTATAAGACACATTTTGAATAAGTAGATCTCTATTAAGTAATTCATGTGCATCCATGCTCTCACTTTATTCATAGCAAGATGGCAATGATGCACAAAGGAAATGGGTTATATAAAACTAGAAATTGTGTAAGCATGCAAAAAAAATTCCCATGCACGTCAATAGTTTCTCGAGGGCACACAAAATTTCTTGTATGCATGCAAAAGTCTGTAAAACCCCTGAAAAAATAAAAATATTTATAGATGACTTTAATATATAACAAATATAAAGCAGAAAATAGTTCTGTATGAACCATTTATGTTAAATATGGGCCGAAAATCTATTGAGAGGTTTGGAAAATTGAGTCTGGAAAGTATGGAATTTTGAAATGGAAAATATGTAGGAACCCTGTTTTTACACCACAGACTGAACAAAATTAAGCATTGCTTGGTAATTGGTTGAACTAAATTGTGTATTATCTAATTGTGTACTTAAATTTAACAGCTGAATAATTTTTGGTCAATTGTAATCCATTAAATACCTTTCTATCAAAGTTACCTGACATTATCAAGATGAATTTGTTCTGACACAGTTTAACTCTGAGTTCTGGTCATAATTTATTACCATTGTCTAAACTATAGCAAATAAACTGTGATAATGTGAGAAATGTTGAAGGTGAATAAATTTTGGTTTGACTGTATGTATATATATATATATATATATATATATATATATATATATATATATATATATATATATAAAATATTTATTTTATTTTTAATATTTTCAAGTAATGAAATATTAATTAACAGTAAGAATTAAAATTTTAAATTCAGAATATCATTATTCAATATTCAGAATATTCATACATATTAACTTTTTCAAGTGACTTTTTCAAATTTGTAACTGAAAAAGCATTAAAGGTGCATTAAGCAAATTTTTCCTAACAATGTTCATATTTGAACGCACCAAAACAAACACGCCCATACCCCAACAGGACCTCATCCCTATTTTGATATCTACGCCCCACACGAACCTACACAACCCTGGCATAACAACGATTGCAGAAACAAGCGAAGATGACACACAAGCATATTCAAACAAAAGCCAACACAGATAAGTTGTGTGAAACAAAGCAAAATCAACGTTACTCACCTATCAAGAAATAAAAAAAAAAAAAACACAACCTCGGCATCCGCTTCCAGGCCTTCCCGCTCCTTGAGTTCTCTCCACCGCTGGAAAGCTGCTCTGATATTTACGCGGGTCCTACCTTTTGCCTGGTTTTGCCAACCTCTTTTTTAATGTTTTGGTCCTCCGATATTTTCCTCTTTTTTTTATCTGCCATCTTTCTCTATCTATAGTTGATCTGCTAATATCCATCCTGTGCACTCAAATTGAGCGCTCTCTTCTCTCTATCATTACAAGACACGCCCCTTACTGCTGATTGGCTACAAGTGTGTTTTGGGACTCGGTCTGACACTGTGGTAAAAAGCTTTTTTTTTTTTAATCTTGCTTAGTGCACCTTTAAAAACAAAACATTAATTTAAAAGTGAAGTATGTAATGTTAAAAAAGAAAATCCCCAGCCTCCAACCCATCTAGCATTGGTCAGTGAAACAGATAGTCCCACCCCCAAACTCATGCCATTGGCTGTGTCTGTGATTTAATATTTAAAGGGACAGTTCACCCAAAAATGAAAATTCTCTCATTTATTACTCACCCTCATGTTGTTCCAAACCCGTAAGACCTTCGTTCATCGTCCATAGACCGCAACACAACTGCAATGTTCCCATGTCCAGAAATGTAGCAAGGACATCAGTAAAATAGTCCATGTGACATCAGGTGTTCATCTTTAATTTTACGATGCTACGAGAATACTTTTTTGTGCACAAACAAAAGAAAAAGAAAACAAAGGAGGAGAGTTAAAGTCATTATTTTTGTTTTCTTTGTGCACAAAAAGAATTCTCGTAGCTTTGCATGGTTTATTTTACCGATGTCCTTGCTATGTTTCTGGACCTAGGAACATTACAGTTGTGTTGCTGTCTATGAAGGGTCACAGAGCTCTCAGATTTCATCAGAAATATCTTAATTTGTGTTCCGAAGACGAACGAAGGTCTTACAGCTTTGAGGGTGAGTAATTAATGACAGAATTTTAATTTTTGGGTCAACTAGCCCTTTAATGCTTGTAGTTTACTGCTGTAGTTTGTGTGTTCTCACCTGGCCAGCACCTCCACGTTAGAAATGGCGTAGAAGTATTTCAGCAGGTTGTCTCTCTGGACGTATGTTCCTCCGAGAGCAGGCCTGAGGAGGCGGAGCCTGAGATTGGTGAACGTGAATAAATCTCGTAAACCCTTCATGCTCTCCATTCGCGTGTACAGGCCTTCCATATTCAGCAGCCTCGGGCCGGCGAAGATGGTGAAGCGGGAGCGCACCTCGAAGCGTACCACCTTCTCGTTCTTGGACCCGACCCAGCGTGAGTACTGCTCCGTGCAGATGACGCGCGTGACGTTGGCAGCGGTCAGATCGCGCGCTCGTCTCGGCGCCATGTTGAACGCATCCACGCAGTCGTCGGCGTAGTACTGGTAGGGCTGCCACGTGCGGCCGAAATTGAGCGACTTCTCCAGCACCATGACGGTGGGCCGGCCGTATTCGAAGGTGATCTGAATGTCATCGGTGAGTTCGAGGGTTTTGTTCCAGGACAGGGTGATGTTGGCCTGAAGAGGCTCAGGATACCGCCGCCACGTGACCGTCTGCCAGTAGGTGATGAGGCCGCTGCGCTCGCGATCCTGCATCAGCTGCGGCGGGTGAGCCAGGTCAGGGTTAGATGCGTCACATTCATCACTACAGAGGTATGGATTCTCCTGCAGACAGAGAGACAGAGACACCCTTGTGAAAAAGAAATACTCTTCAGCATACATTTAAAAAGAGTGCTTATTATAGAAATAAATCTTGTTTTTGGGCACTTAACTGCATGTTAAGTTCAAATGAATGAGAATGAATTATAGTTTAAGTAATATAAATGCAGTTAGGTGAACTTAGGAGTGCTTTTTTGACCCAATTAAGCAGTGCGTCTTTATATGTGATGTCATAATTACTTCTTTAGTCTTTGAAATATGATTAAAGTTTACTGTCGAATGTACTAACGAGCATGTATGGGAAACTAAAATTTACTATAATTTCTATTATATTGTAATTGCGACTTTTTAATCTCACAATTTGGACATTTTTTCTTGCAATTATCTCACAATATAAAAATGTCAGAGTTCTGTGTTTACATCTCACAATTTTATATGCATATATATATATATATATATATATATATATATATATATATATATATACCAAATGAGAAAAAAATTTCTGTCTCCAACAATATTGTTTTAATATTAATTTTTAGATTTTTCATTAAATTTGATTACACATTTTAAGTTGCGATTTTGTACATTTAAAATATCTTAACCTTAAATGTAATATCTAATTACACACCACAGTTAAAATTATAATCAAGTACTTCACATGTGCGTTAGTATGTTAGTCAACACATCAAAATCTGTGTATGTCTTTAAAGCATGACAAAAGATTTTTAAAACAATGTACTTTAAAGGAAAGCTTTTCATTTGTCATTATTACAAAGGGCACTTAAAAGTATACTTAAGTATCAAGAAATAGTAAGTACACTTAATTGGCTTTTAAGGGATAGTTCATCCAAAAATGAAAATTCTGTCATTAATTACTCACCCTCATGTCGTTCCAAACCCAAAAAAACCTTCGTTCATCTTCGGAAAACAAATTAGCTATATTTTGATGAAATCCGAAAACTTTCTGACCCTCCATAGACAGCAATGTAACTGAAATGTTTCCAGACCCAGAAATGTGAAGACATTATTACAATAGTCCATGTGACATCAGTGGTTCAACCATAATGTTATGAAGCTACGAGAATACTTTTTGTGTGCAAAGAATGTGCTGCGCCTTGTTTACAAGCAGAAGAATGCACATGCGTCTTGGTACTCTTGTGAAAGTGCTTCAAAAACTGACACGGAAGAGAAGAATTGTTGAATAAAGTTGTTATTTTTGTTTTCTTTGCACACAAAAAGTATTTTCGTAGCTTCCTAAAATTAAGGTTGGACCGCTGATGTCACATGGAGTATTTTAATGATGTCCTTACTACCTTTCTGGGCCTTTAACATGTCAGTTGTGTTGCTATCTATGGAGTGTTCTCGGATTTCATCAAAAATATCTTAATTTGTGTTCTGAAGATCAATGAAGGTCTTACGGGTTTGGAACGACATGAGGGTGAGTAATTAATGACAGAATTTTTATTTTTGGGTGAACAAACCCTTTAATTTTATAGTATCTGCAAGTAGAGATTTTTTTTTTTATGTACTTTTTGAAGTTCAGCACATGTACGCATTCAACACAATTAAGCACACTTCTTGTTCACAAAAGCAGGCAGTGTTCTGACAGGGGATGTGATAGAGATAGAAACAGTGACTGATTGATTGACAAAAACAGAAGCAGGTAAAAAGTGTGTGTGATGCACAGATGCAAACAAAAACACAAAAAGAAAGGGGAGATTGTGAGCAGACAGATTGTAAACTAACACACACACACACACACACACACACTTGTCATGGTAAAACTACAGTGAAGAACTTGTGGGCTTTTATTAAAAGCAAAGACTGCAGGGAGTGTTGATCTGTGAGCGCAAACTCCTGCTGCACACACACACATCATTAAAAATCTGGGTCAACTCTATCAGCTCGCTTTATAAAATCACGCAGACGATGATCATCTAACTATAGTTCACGCTGAGACGGCTGCGTTCAGGTATGACGGCTTTGAATCTGTCTATTCAGCATGTATTCAGGACCTGTGTCGATATATCAGATTCACACCTCGACAGAGAAATAAACAGTTGCCTCCTTTTGTTCTCCGTCTCACAGGAGCCGCGACATACACAAATGCTGCTTAATAAAGACATACACACACTCACACACACGCCTCATAAGAGAAGCTTGTACAGCGTGGTGCATCTTGGGAAATACATCATCTGATTTATGAAGCCAGGCACACGGAGAATAAAAAATAAATTAAAGGGGAGATAAAACAAAGTGCGTGTATGTAAGAGAATGACAGAGAGAGAATAAAGAGGGGTGGTAAAATGATAAAGCGGCTTCGGCTCCTGAAGCTCTGAATCTAGTTTAGCTCAAACTCACACTTCTCATCTGTATAACCTAGAACTACAGATGGACCGATAATCAGCTCATGTTTTTGTCATTATTCACACTTTTTGTTCTCAGCTAAAAATCTGTTCTCACCTCTTTAATATTTAGTTAACAGATAATTGGTACCATTCAAAGAATAGCACACAGTGACAGTATTCAAAGTGAGTTCGGATAATTGCTCAACTTTTACATTTATGCATTTAGCAGACGCTTTTATCCAAAGCGACTTACATAGCATTCAAGTTATAGTTTTTACATTTGATGAGCTCTTGCTTTCCCTGGGAATCGAACCCACAATCTTGGCATTGCTAGCGCCATGCTCTACTATTTGAGCTACAGGAAAGCTTTTAACAGCCATTCATTCTCAAGTTAGAAACATGTAGACATAGTTTTTAATCTACAACAATCTAGATCACAAAAATGCCACTGCACAAATATAACTTAAATATAATAATTTAAAATAATAGTTATTTAATATATATATATATATATATATATATATATATATATATATATATATATATATATATATATATATATATATATATATATATTTATAATTCTTCTTATAATTACTATTACTTCATATTTATGCAAAGTTACACTGTTTCAGGTCAGTAAGATTTTTTTAATTAATACTTGTTTTCAGCAACAACACATTAAATATAAACAAATGTATTTAATATTACATAGAAAGTGAAAGTAAAAACAATTATAATAAAAAATTAAAATATTTCTATTTCAAATAAATACTTTTCTTTTGAAGTTTATATTTATCAAAGAATCATGAAAAAATATAATTTCAACAAAGATATTAAGGAGCACAACTGATTTTTACATAGATAATAATAGGAAATGTTTCTTGAGTATTTAAGAAATCAACATATTAGAAAAGTTATTTTAAATTGCAATAATAAATCACAATATTACTGTTTTTACAGTATTTTTTATCAAAAAAATCCAGCTTTGATAAGCGAATTTCTTTCAGAAACATTTTTAAAAATCTCATAAACCCAAACTTTGAGTGTATTTTGCAATTTATCTGTTATTAAATTTTATATTATTATTATACCAGCAAATCAGACATCTCATTGACATTGCTAATAACTTCCTCTTGCATATTTTTCAAAGATTTGATGCAGCAGACCTTGTAAACTCTGGGAAGTCCTTTGACCAGTTGTTCCTTGAAAGCTCTTGTTGCAACCTGGCACCTCAACTTTCCTGTCTTGATAAAAACCTGTCCACTTTTGCTCCTAGAAGTTGTGTAGCAGCCAGTCAGATTATAACTGTTTATTTTTGTCAGCCTTTGCCATTTTTTATGTAACATAAATGAGCCTGGAGTTCATATCAGCAGTCTAGCAGCTTCTACAATTCCAGTTATGTAATGTTCAATGCTTTGTACTGGTTGCAGTTCTGTCAGCTACTGTATATTGCATTATCCTGTTTGGTCGCCGGTAAGTGTTTCAAACCAAACTCAAGCGTTTGATCCACAGACCCCGTACAGTTTGGAAATTTCAGTGACTAGTTATTCCTCTGAATTTGTATAGTGCAAATTGTACATCTTAATCCTTTCAGACACATTCTACAGTACACTAATTCTGTTCTGTCTGATGGTCTGACTCTATTAGCTCCCTCCAGGACAGGGGTTTAAAGTTACCCTCTTCCCCAAGATCACATTGCAGCTCTGTTCCTACAGGCCTCCGCACTGCCACTCATTTCTGCTTAACATAATTCTATTTCCTCAAGATGCACCCGTCTATCTCTCCTTTAATCCATTGTTTCTTCTCTCTCCTCCTCTTTTCTCCGTAATGTTATTAGAGAGAAACCTCATTCTATTACACTATTACAGCTGTCTGCTTCTTCAGTGCAGACAGACAGGATCAGACACCATCATCTGACCTGACTGCAACATCTGCACACATGCATGCATGCATTCAAGCACAAACTCATTCTGACCCCCGACACGCTAAAACTATAGTTGGATTAAAGAGAATGTTACACAGAAACCTTCAACCCCCAAATCCATTGAAACCCAACCCTCTGACACACTTAGTGGAGCGTTAGAGTGCTTACCGTGTGTATTGTGGATTGACAGCACTATTTGTGTGTGTGGAGTGTGTGTGGGGGTCAGCTTTTGTTTATATTGTAGGGACCAAATGTCCCCAGAATGATATTAAAACCTGAAATCACATGCATCCTGAGGAGCTGCCAATGGTTCCCGTGAGGAAAACGGCTTAATTAACATGCTAAATAATGAAAATGTAAAAACATAGTATGTTTTCTGTGAGGGTTAGCTTTAGAGTCCTGTATAAAAATATCATTAACTCATATATCAGTAGTACTATTTTTATAAAAACAATAAAAGTTAATGATAAGTTCCCACTGCAAGTGTGTGCTTGCATGCACTTGTACTTGCAGGTATATTTCATTAATTTGAGTGTGTTTTGGTGTTAGCATACTTGTGTGGATGTATTGGCAATACTTGTGTATTTATGTGTATGTATATGCATGCTTGTATTGTTGTTTCTGCATGCTTGTACTGTATGTGAGTGCTTCTGTGCATGTATTAGCATGCTCACAAATGTGCATATGAGTGGTTGTATGCATGCTTGCATGTATATTTTATCTATATGTGTGTGTTTGGGTGTGTGCATGCTTGTGTGCATGTATTGTTGTTTTTGCGTGCTTGAGTGTTTCTGTACATGTACCTGTCCAGTATACATGCATGTGCTTGCATCTGTGTGTATGTGTACTTGGGTGCTTGTGTGCATGTATTAGCATGCTTGCAAATGTGCATACTTGTGCTTGCATGTATATTTCTTCTATATTTGTTTGTTTGAGTGTGTGCATGTATTGCCAATGCCTGTGTGTGTGTGTGTGTGTGTGTGTGTGCACATGTGCATTCATTTGATTGCTTGTATTGTTGTTTTGCATGCCTCAGTGTGTCTGTACAGTATGCTTACATGTATATGTATATTTGCATCTGTGTACTTGGGTGTTGTAATAACATGCTTGCAAATGTGCATATGTGTGCTTTCATGCATGTATGTGTGCTTGCATGTATATTTCATCTATATGTGTCTGTTTGGGTGTTTGCATGCTTGTGTGGATGTGTGCATGCATTTTCATGCCTGTATTGTTTTTGCATACTTGAACTTGCATGTACAGTATGTACAGGTGCATCTCAATAAATTAGAATGTCATGGAAAAGTTCATTTATTTCAGTAATTCAACTCAAATTGTGAAACTCGTGTATTAAATAAATTCAATGCACACAGACTGAAGTAGTTTAAGTCTTTGGTTCTTTTAACTGTGATGATTTTGGCTCACATTTAACAAAAACCCACCAATTCACTATCTCAACAAATTAGAATATGGTGACATGCCAATCAGCTAATCAACTCAAAACACCTGCAAAGGTTTCCTGAGCCTTCAAAATAGTCTCTCAGTTTGGTTCACTAGGCTACACAATCATGGGGAAGACTGCTGATCTGACAGTTGTCCAGAAGACAATCATTGACACCCTTCACAAGGAGGGTAAGCCACAAACATTCATTGCCAAAGAAGCTGGCTATTCACAGAGTGCTGTATCCAAGCATGTTAACAGAAAGTTGAGTGGAAAGAAAAAGTGTGGAAGAAAAAGATGCACAGCCAACCGAGAGAACCGCAGCCTTATGAGGATTGTCAAGCAAAATCGATTCAAGAATTTGGGTGAACTTCACAAGGAATGGACTGAGGCTGGGGTCAAGGCATCAAGAGCCACCACACACAGACCTGTCAAGGAATTTGGCTACAGTTGTCGTATTCCTCTTTTTAAGCGACTCCTGAACCACAGACAACGTCAGAGGCGTCTTACCTGGGCTAAGGAGAAGAAGAACTGGACTGTTGCCCAGTGGTCCAAAGTCCTCTTTTCAGATGAGAGCAAGTTTTGTATTTCATTTGGAAACCAAGTTCCTAGAGTCTGGAGGAAGGGTGGAGATGCTCATAGCCCAAGTTGCTTGAAGTCCAGTGATGTCCTTGAAGTCCACAGTCTGTGATGATTTGGGGTGCAATGTCATCTGCTGGTGTTGGTCCATTGTGTTTTTTGAAAACCAAAGTCACTGCACCCATTTACCAATAAATTTTGGAGCACTTCATGCTTCCTTCTGCTGACCAGCATTTTAAAGATGCTGATTTCATTTTCCAGCAGGATTTGGCACCTGCCCACACTGCAAAAAGCACCTAAAGTTGGTTAAATGACCATGGTGTTGGTGTGCTTGACTGGCCAGCAAACTCACCAGACCTGAACCCCATAGAGAATCTATGGGGTATTGTCAAGAGGAAAATGAGAAACAAGAGACCAAAAAATGCAGATGAGCTGAAGGCCACTGTCAAAGAAACCTGGGCTTCCATACCACCTCAGCAGTGCCACAAACTGATCACCTCCATGCCACGCCGAATTGAGGCAGTAATTAAAGCAAAAGGAGCCCCTACCAAGTATTGAGTACATTTACAGTAAATGAACATACTTTCCAGAAGGCCAACAATTCACTAAAAAGAATTTTTTTAATGGTCTTATGAAGTATTCTAATTTGTTGAGGGTTTTTGAATTGGTGGGTTTTGTTAAATGTGAGCCAAAATCATCACAATTAAAAGAACCAAAGACTTAAACTACTTCAGTCTGTGTGCATTGAATTTATTTAATACACGAGTTTCACAATTTGAGTTGAATTACTGAAATAAATGAACTTTTCCACGACATTCTAATTTATTGAGATGCACCTGTATGTGTGTGTATATTTGCATCTGTGTGTGTGGGTGCTTGTGTGCATATATTTGCATACGTGTGATTGCATGCATGTATGTGTACTTGCATGTGTACATGTGTATCTGTGCATGCATGCATGTGTGTTTCTGTTGTCTAGACACTTTTAAGAGACAGAGTTTTAATATTATAACACAGGAACAGTTTTTCTCACCAATTAATTTTTCAAGTGTTTGACAATGTGTGTGTCTTTTCCATGACCTTGGCCCAATAATGCATGTGGCAAAGATGCAAAACTAGGATGTCTATGCTTTCCCGACAATCCCATCCTCCTGCCACATATAAACACACATACACGGCCAACTGTTCCGGCAGGTGGCCCACATCACTAAGCTCCTAGAGCAATTATCCACGTTGGAATCCCGTCGCTGCGACAACAATCAGCATGGAGCTAGATCCCTGTCACAGCGTCCATATAGCAGCCTGTTAAACCAACCAACTGGGACATTACATCACCGTTAAACTGGAACTTTACCTAGTGCCATCCGCATCCCATGCAATCAGTTAGAGAACAACTTCAGTATCGTAAAATCGGTTAATCTGTCTCTTTCTTTGTCGTCTCTGTGGATTTATATACCTTTAGACCTTCTTACTGTAAGTGTGTGTGTGAGAGTGAGTTATAGTGGTCTTTAAGAAACTGAGAACACAATGTTAGCTCTATTCGGTTTACGAGAACATCACTAAGAATACAACACTCTGAGGAATACACTCGGAAGTGTACGGCTGTTCCAAAGCTTGGTCTGTTCTCGTTGACTATAGTCAACACAGGCAGCTTCCTTCTAAGGCATGCATCCTGACTGAATTGGATCATAGCAGCCCCAGATGGAATCTGCAGGCTTTTTTTGTATTTTCGATGCTTTTTGGAGATAAAATGTGTTAAATGGAGCTGACGGTACTGCAGTCTTATTGATGGCTGAAAGCATAATTGAATTATTAAATTAGATAAAATATTTAATAAACAAATATGCAAGGGGGGCAGGATGTGAACTAAAAAGGCAGCTAATAAGGCATCTTATAAGGCCGAATTATTTAATTGCTTACTATTTAGAAAAGCCTGCAAGCTGGGAGCACAAATATGATTTCCTAAACTGTTGTCAAGTTAGGCAGCTCACTAGGATTTGTAACAAAGCTTAAATGTGAAGTATGTAATTTTTTAAATGTTAAAACAGTATACTGTATGTATGTATGTATGTATGTACATATATATATATATATATATATATATATATATATATATATATATATGAAATTATATAAGTATTAGTATTTTTGGATTTAACATAAATAAAAAGCATAGTAAACAGTAAATAAAACTAATGAAGAAGTAAACAGAACTGCTAAGAGCGGCGCTCACCTAGTGTTTCGGTACAGGTGTGTGTCATGATTAAGTGTAAATATAGCCAAAGAAAAACCACAACCACATTTCATGACAAAATCCACAAGATAGCAAAACCTAAAATGGCTGTTCTTTAATAAAAGTTCCTAGCGCGTCGGAAAGCGCCTGCAAACACATTCGTCTTTTCGAAATGAAAAACTGAGGTCAAAGCTTTGGAAACTTTCTTTATAAGTTCTTCACGTAAGTATTCTGGGTATTAAGATGAACAGTACTAGTAATTTCATACAACCTAACATGTAATAAATCATTTTTTTAGTTATAGATATTATGATATTCAGGGATGACATACTAAATATGTGATATTGCTGTATTTCTATCATTATGCAGAGAAAGCTATTTTACGCTCTGAGGTTGATCATAAATTTTGCTATGAATGAAAATTATAATGATTATTATTAATACATTTGTTTATTGTACATGGTGTTTTGTACTATGTTGCACTTAAGGCAGTGAATTTTACCGTGGTTAAGGGGTTTTAGACACTACATTGTGTTTTATCTACAGTAACTACACATGGTAAAATCACTGTACAGTGAAAATTATTTGGTGTAGAAACTACTAAAATAGCAAGTAAATTTAACAAATAATTACAAAGAAATGGTGGGAAATTTTGAAGTAAAAAGACTGAAATGGTATTTTCTTGTTAAAAAAATTCTGCTCCATTTTTGTTTTATTTACAGTTTTTACAGTGTTGTGCCCCTTCAGCTGCTTATTTTATTAAACTGTTAATTTAGAACAAAGAATACAAGAAATGGTTTATGGAAAATATATCGCATAGAAAACATTTCCATATTTTCTGTATCAAGTATTCCAGGAAAGCATGTAATAATGATCTCATTCCTTTATTCTAGATCTCCAGAACTCTTCAAAGTTTTTTCTCTGCTTTCTTGTTTAGTTTGTAGCATGAAACTTTATGGCTGAGCGCTGACATCAGTGAGATCAGGCCGAGACACGCAGAACGACAGATTCATCCTATTAAACTAGTACTCTAGCCGCCAGCTGTCTATTGTCTTTCTCTGTCCACCTCAAGCTGCTTTCACTCAGTGAAAGCCATCTTCTTTCCCTTTGTTTCTGTTCATATCAGCATGCTCTCTTTCTGCAGTATGTAGTATGTATACTGTGCACAGTAAGCACATTTTCTGTGTGCATTATAATACCCAAATGACTACTTTTACCAAATTGCACAGTACAACACAACAGTAGATGCAGTGCACTCAACTTGACCTTCAATTTCCAGGGATTTGGTGCATTATTTAACGTGAGAAAACAGTTGATAACAGCACATCCCTTGTAAAAAAAAAAAAAAAAAAAAAAAAGAAGTACACTTTTGCATGCTTTTAAAAAGAGTAATTAATGGAAGTAATATAATAAAATATGCTTAAGTGTGAACTAAATGTTTTCAGACACTAAAAGTGAAAGTCGTGACGTATTGTCAAGTCAAGTACCATACTCGAAATTGGTGCTCTGCATTTAACCCATCCAAGTGCACACACACAGCAGTGAATAGTGAACAAACGCACACACACACCGTGAACACACACCCGGAGCAGTGGGCAGCCATTGCTCCAGTGCCCTGGGAGCAACTGGGGGTTCAGTGCCTTGCTCAAGGGCACCTCAGTCATGGTATCGAAGGCAGAGAGAGTGCTGTTTATTCACAATCCCCACCTTCAATTCCTGCCGGTGTGAGAATCGAACCGGCAACCTTCAGGTTACAAGCCCAACTCCCTAACCATTAGGTTTAACCACGACTTTCCCCTGCATGTTATTTACAATTAAATGACAATATATATTTTAAAATTATATTAAATGCAGTTAGTTGAAATTAAGAGTGCATTTTTACTCACTTATGTAGGACTGAAGTACACCTTTACATGTAATGTCATAATTACTTCTCTTGCCCTTATAATTTAGTAGATTTGAGATGTAATATTAGATAACAGTTATAATCAAATACTTTACATGTGCTTTAGTATGTTAGTCAACACCTAAGTAAGTGTACTTCTTTAAAGCATTACTAAAAATCTTTAACTTTAAAAATATTTATTTAAAATGTACTTTAAATATGTATTTTTAATAAAAAGGATTTTTAATTTGACATTATTACAAAGTGCATTTTTTACAGGTGTTAAACAGAAACAAGAATGAAACTCTTTAAGTATTAATATTACATTATCTGCAAGTACAGTTTTTATTAAATATTGTTTTCTAATTTGAAGTACACTACAAGTGCACATTGAATGCAATTAAGCACACTTCTTTTTTACAAGAAGAATGCTACTGTTTGAAATAGGATATTTCCTACTGTTTTACTTTCTATTTTAAAAAAGTAGGCAGTATACAGTATGTTCAGTAAAATAAAGTTAGTATTCTATTCTAGCAGAGTCTCATTGTTTTCTATCTTCTGTCATATCTGTTCTACCTTCTTCCTGTTTCCTCCCCCTCTTTCTTCTTCACTTCCCGCTTCTCTCTCTCATTTCTATTTATAGCACTGGCTCATTTGTGCCTCTAAATCAGAGAGCACTGTTGTGTAGCACGAGGGTTTTTTACTTTCATACACACGTGTTCACACATTGACATGTCTTACCGTTTCATGTGCACTGTGGTTGTGTGCTTTCAGAGAGGCGTGTGCATGAACAACACATGCTTAATGGGTGTGTGTGTGTGTGTTTGCTCCCTTTTTCCGCTGAACTAAGCTGTGATTCCCCCATTATTAGGGATCTCTGTCTTTCTGTCTTTCTCTCTCTCGCTTTTTCTTCCCAGACAACATGAGCCAACTAAGAATCAAGCACTTGAAAACAAACCATGCCACAGGGTCCAAATTTAAACTTTTGTCACATCTGCCAGTGGTGGGTGAACTGAGAAAATTTACTAGCGATAAATATTACTGGCCATGAAACTATATTCTGCATTATTTTTATTACAAATACATATTTTTACCTACACTCTTAAAAAAAACTTTTTTCAAAAGGGGGTGTATTCACATCGATGTCATAGAAGAATCATTTTTGGGTTCTCTAAAGAACCTTTCAGTGAGCATTTCTTACAAGAACCATTTGTTTTTTTCTTAGTGTGAAGAACATTTTAATAATTTTAAGAACCTTTTACCACTATAAAGGAACCCTTTGTACAATGGAAAGATTCTGTGGATGTCCTTAAAGGAATAGTTCACAAAAAATGAACATTGGCTGAAAATGTACTCCCCCTCAGCCCATCCAAGATGTACATGAGTTTTTTCTTTAGCATCACATCACTTGCTCAGCAATGGATCCTCTGCAGTGAATGGGTGCCGTCAGAATGAGAGTCCAAACAGCTGATAAAAACATCACAATAATCCACAAGTAATCCACACCACTCCAGTCTGTCAATGAATGTCTTATGAAGTGAAAAGCTGCGTGTTTGAAACAAATCCATCAAAACATTTTTAACTTCAAACCATTGCTTCTGACTAAAAAAAAAAAAAAAAAACTCTATCCATAATATCACTTTCTCCGGTGAAAAAGTTGTCTAGTTTAAATCTGGAGAGAAATATGCACAAATCAAGCACTGTTCAAAAACTGTCCTAAACTGTTCTAAACAAATATGTGGGTGTACTTTGATGTAAGAGGACAAAAGAAGATGGACTTTTTCACTGGAGGAAACGTTTTTATGGATTATGGATTCATATTTTAGCCAGAAGCAACGGTTTAAAGTTAAAAACGTCTTAATAATGAATTTGTTTCTTACAAACATGCAACTTTTGGCTTCACAAGATGTTAATTAATGGACTGGAGTGGTGTAGATTACTTGTGGATTATTGTGATGTTTTTATCAGCTGTTTGGACTCTCATTCTGACGGCACCCATTCACTGCAGAGGATCCATTGGTGAGCAAGTGCTACATTTCTCTAAATGCGATGAAAAAACAGACTCATCTCATCTTGCATGGCCTGAGGGGGAGTACATTTTCAGCAAATTTTCCTTTTTGGGTGAATTCTACATTTAATGGAACCATAGATGCCAATAAAGAAGATTTATTTTTAAGAGTGTATGACAGAGGAATTATTTTGCAGTTTTCCTTGCATTATTGTGACAAACAGTGCAGATCATTGTCTCATTTGCAGCATCATATACTCTACAAAACAAGCCAGATGAGCATCCCTGTCACATAAACTTGAACAGACATGTTCCACGTTTTAATTTTAGTGGCTTAAATGTGAGAAAATTTGCACATACAGTATGTGTCACCACATGGCATTAAACAGACAAAAATAGGATTTAAATGTTTTCCACTAGTAAATTTAATACTGTGATAAGTGTTTACAGTCTTGACAGATGTTAGTATGCATTATGTTGCAGTTTTATTTACCAGCCAACTGAGGAGTAGCTCTGCACAGGTCATTTTTACTCACATATGCAGCTCAGTGAATGTTAATTTTGGACCCTGGGCAGAAACATGCACAAACTGGGACAAGCACACACACACGCAAACACATGCAACCACAGCATTGGACACAAAACATGCAGTAGCACACATAGACTTGAAAAAGAGCAGCTGCTGTGAGATGCGAGAGATTATTAAATTCCACATGAAATAACGTGTTTAACTCATTTTGCTTCCGTAATCTGACATATTTCCAAGTGAAACAGGATATGATGTGTAAAGAGGAAAAATGCAGGGCTGGACACTTGTTCATTGGGAATTGACTTGATGGTGTTTAGTTTGGCGTTATATATGTGTGTGTGAGTGTGTGTGTGTATATGCAGGGCTCCAGACAAAAAAATCGAGTAAGGAAAAAAAACTTAGCCGCCAAATTATTTTTTTTAGGTGCCACAGAATAATGCATTTTATTTATTAATTTTTTTAACATTTTGACATTTCAATCATACTGTCACGTGTTTATGTCTAATCTTTTCTTGAATTTATCAGTATTTTAATCCATTTTGTAGTTGACCTGGGAACTAAGGTTCACTTAAAGTGGGAACTAAACGTCTTTTCCAACTTAAAATATACAGTCACAAAGAAGTGTTTATTATACAGAAGCTGTACCAATATCATGGACCATAACCATCAATTGGCCATTGAGCGTACACTTTTAAGTAATTGCAATTTAATAAATTTAAGTTAGTCCAACTTAAAATAAAAAGTGAACACAACACATTTTCAAACTGTTATTTGTCAGTGTAACTCAGAATTGTCAAGTTCACTTGACAATTCTGTATTTCTTGTATTTCTTTAATTATGCATTAAGTTTATTTACTTAATAATTTTAAGGCAACAGGTTTCCTCAATTTTTTTTAAAAAAAAGTCAACTGAACGCTTTTTACAGTGTTAGTTTGGGCTCCTCCTCAATGCACAGAAATGTTGTCAAATCTCTCACACATCCAGTCGGTTTTTCTTCATTAGTAACATGCAATTTTATAGGACGTGTTGAATTTTATCTTTAGCTTGCATTTTTGCATTTTTTATCATGTAGACAGTAGGTTAAGTAAAAATATTAATATGCAATAGCGAATAAATATAGCAAAATGCTCCCCTTTATAGTTATTTTTCTAGCTGACTGATGAGCTTATGGACACCGAATGGTTATTCTGAGTAAATGATTATTTACAAGCTTTACACGTTTTTCGCAGTTTGACACAGAATGAGCGATTACATGAGACATTTCAATAAGTTGTACTATAGGCTCTCTTATAAAATAGCATAATATAGTAGAGAAAGATATAATGGGTTAACTTGCCGCTTGAACTGAGGCGCTAAAGCGATTGCGCCTACCACATTAAAGAGCGCCAAAACCGTATTTATTTTATGAATTTTGTTATGAATTTGGCAGAATGTTAAAGCTGATACTTTGTTTATTAAAAAGTAAAAAAGCACAAAGCTTATTGTGATTACTGGACGGCAAGTGCACTGCAAAATGGCTAATATGAAGTTCACGCATTAATAGAACACAGCATATATAGACTAAGATCTTCATAACAAGAAGCCATATTAGTAATGATTATAAACGAGAATTGTTAACGATATTGCCAATATCCACACAGCTGATAGCTTTACCTGTTGAAGTTTGTTTAAGTTGTGCACGAAATAGACACTGCTTTTCTGCACTTTCACTTTGCACGTCTCCGTCATTTTGATCTCTCTCGCGCTGCACAACTGAGCTGCGTTTAGCAGGCATTTCAGCAGAGATGAGGACTGTTTGAAACTCTTTTTTTCCATTAAAACTTTGATGCGCATCGTCTCAGTTTAATACGTGAACATAACAACAGATGTGATCGCAAAACAGTCATAACATGTAAATATAGGCTACATAATTGCCAGTGGCGACCTCTGCAAAAACTTCACTCACAAATGAATATTTCTGGTCGCAAATGTGACCGTTTTAGTCGCAGTCTGGAGCCCTGATATGTATGTATATATAATGTGTGTGTGTGTTATTTCATATATAAATTCAAGTTATATACACTGCCGCTCAAAAGTTTGGGATCAGTAAGATTTTTTATGTTTTTTAAGGGAGTCTCTTCTGCTCATCAAGGCTGTATTTATTCGATCAAAAATACAGAAAAAACAGTAATATAGTGAAATCTTACTGCAATTTCTAATACTGGATTCTTATTTTAATAGTTTAAAGTAGAATTTATTTCTGTGACGCAGCGTTGAATTTTCAGCATCATTACTCCAGTCTTCAGTGTCACATGATCCTTCAGAAATCATTCTAATATGCTGATTTATTATGAGTGTTGAAACTGTTGTGGTGCTTTATATTGTTTTTTTGGAACCTGTGATACTTTTTTCTTTGATTCTTTGATGAATACAAAGTTAAAAAGAGCAGCATTTGTTCAAAATAGAAATCTTTTCTAACCATATAAGTCTTTACTATGACTTTTTATTCATTTAACACATCCCTCCTGAATAAAAGTATTAATTTTTTTTAAAAAAAAGAAAGAAAAAATGTACCTGACCCCAAACTTTTGAATAGCATTGTATATTGTAACACAAAATTTCTTTTTTAAATAAATGCTGGTCTTTTTATCTTTTTATTAATCAGAGAATCCTAAAAAAAATATCACAGGTCCCAAAAAAAATATGAAGCAGCACAACGGTTTCCAACATTGATTATAAATCAGCATATTAGAATGATTTCTGAAGGATCATATGACACTGAAGACTGGAGTAATAATGCTGAAAATTCAGCTTTGATCACAGAAATAAATTATATCTTAAAGTATATTAAAATAGAAAACTGTTATTTTAAAATTGCAATAATATTTCACAAAATAACAGTTTTTTTTCTGTATTTTTGATCAAATAGATACAGCCTTGATGAGCAGAAGAAACTTCTTTAAAAAAACATTAAAAACCTTACTGATCCCAAACTTTTGAACGGCAGTGTGTGTGTGTGTGTGTGTGTGTGTGTGTATATATATATATATATATATACACACACACACACATTTATTATTTACATTTTTAAGCATATTTACATTACATTTGTTTGATGTTGTTTAGGAATAATACAGACTTCCTCCTTGTGGGTGTGTGGCCTAGTTTCTGAACACTGAATAAGGGCCATTAATGTGTAAATGTGGACAGTCGTGTGTTGATTGGTTCATCTAGCTGAAGTCAGAACTTTGTAGAAGACATTTTCGTATTTTTAGTTTTAATAGACTCTCTATTTGGACTGGCAAGGAAGTTCTGAGCACTGAAACTTACTGTATGTCTTCACAGAGCAAACTGTATTTCAAAGATGTTGCAATTTTTTAGTGCTCAGTAATTTTAACCTGGCTGTTGGTTAACAGTACTCGGTTTCCAGCCCGCTTTTCTCTGTCATCTGCATTTGTCATTTTCTTGGAAGGAGAGATGCTAGGGAGGATCCCGTCTGTTGTAAAGTGCTGACTGTGCCAGGCTGCCCGACCTCGTCATGTCTATAATGTAAAAGGAAAACGTTCGGGCACGCTGTGGTTGTCTGCTTGCAGGACCATTAAGGGCCCCATTAATATTAAAGAGCTCGGGACGACCTGAGGAACATTCCAGAGGCCAGTCCATTAGTGGCCAGCTCCGGCACAACAATTCAAGGGTTTGTGTGTGTGTGTGTGTGTGTGTGTGTGTGTGTGTGTGTGAGTGAGAGTGTGTGTGTGTGTTATAGTGGCTTTTCCAGTCCTGGTTTAAATAAGAATCAGTATTTTAGAGTAGCTTTGCATGTGACAATATTCAAACAAATCCATCTAGGGGGATTTAAAGGGATAGTTCCACAAAAAAAGGATAATTCTGTAATGATTTGCTTAAGATAAACCACAAAAGCAGATAATTTGCAGAATGTTCACATTGTTCTTTTTCGTGCATTGAAAGTAAATAGTGACAAACACAGGTAAGCTTTAAAAAATGACCAAAAACCACCAAAAAAGTAGTGATACATACAATTTGAGCAACATATTCCAAGTCAGGCAAGGCATTAGGATGAATAAATGAAGACAGAATTGGGATTTTTTTTGGTGAACTACCCATAGATGAATTTGTTTGAATATTACGACATGCAATTTAATTTGATTCTTACTTAAACCAAGACTAATACATACCCACAGTTACACAAACAAAATTTAAAGGTATAATTCTGCCATCTTTTACTCACTCCATATTGGAATATGGCGCTCAAATTTTATGTATGACTACCTTTTTTGGTGTTTTTTGCTTATCTTTTAAGCTTGGCAGCATTTGTACCCTTTTACTTTCACTCCATGAAAAAGAACAGTGTGAACATTCTGCAAACCATCTGCTTTTGTGTTTTATGGCAAGTAAATGATGACAAAATTGTGGCATGCAAAGTTACTCTGAAAATTCTAATTCTTACTTAAACCAGAACTAATGCACACATTTATGCAAACACGATTTAAAGGAATATTGCACCTAAAAATGATAATTCTGTAAATGTTTTGCAGAATGTTCACGTCACACTGTTCTTTTCCATAGTCATACAAATAATCTTAACACTATATTCCATGTCAAGTCTAAGTAAATCATGACAGAATTGTGATTTTTGGGTGAACCATCCCTTTAAGTTGTGTTTGTGTAAATGTGTCTGAGAGTGAGAGCAAGTAAGAGAAAATGGGTCTCCTTTAGCCTTACATTAAACAGATCATTAACTGTTAAGTGTGTGAGAGCTGTGCATTTCCGGCTCCCATGCGAGACCAATAACCGTATGTGTTTTATCCTGCATCAGTCCCATCAGCAGCTTCATCATAGTGAAAAGGCACAATCATAGTGAACAAAGTTAATGTGTGTTCGTGCACGACATTGCAGTGTCTGGATAATTTAATCAGGGTTGTATTACCTCTTTTCCCCCGACACTAGTATTTATTTATGCTCTTGTTCTCTTCAGCCTGCACGACCTTTTGCTTGACCTTTTGCTCATTACGTCACCACGCGACGCCGTCCGACGTCCCCTCCAGAATTTCACGTATAAACATATAGTTTGTCTTCATGATGATACAGTTTTGGGTGTTTCATTTTTAATTTTATGAAAACTTCAAGTGCAGTTAATTATTTGTACGTGCAAACAGACGACGGCAGCTTTGAAGCTCTTTTATTTGCCGTCAAACGGTTGACCGCTGCCGTGTGTGTATCCTGTCGCAAAATGCGGCGAAAAGTCCTACACGACGGTAATAGTTTGATTAAGGTGTTTACATGTCTGTACTGCACTTCAATAATTCGACTAAAATAGGAATACTCCACATGTCTTAATTCGATTTCTGTTTACTTCGATTATGACTTTTTGATTAAGGTAATCAAAAATCTCTGTTTACATTGTAGACTCTTAATCAGAGTATTGTCTTAATCGTATTAAAATCGGAGTATTGATGTCCATGTAAACGTAGTCACTGTTACTGTTGCTCTTACTCGAGTTTAAGCGTTAAACTAAAGTATTAAACAGGTGAAAAAATAACACAGACTTCCTTTGAAGGATGGACCCAAGCCATATCTATATGTATACATATAAATTATTTTAGCATCATTAAAACACTGTTTTAAATTACTTTACTTTATTTTTGAATTCAATTAATTTAACAAATAAATAATTAAAAAACATAAATAAATTTAATTAATAAAATTTTACTTGTAAATCTTTTATATTTTCAGTTTTTATTGGTAATTTTGTTGTGTTTTTTTGTCATTTTTTTTATGTCTACTGTATATACTGGTAGATTTAATTCTTTATTATTTCTCTTTTAGTTGTTACATCAAGTTAAACCAAATGATAATGAGAATTCATTCTATTTCAAGCATTTTTTTTTTAGTTTTAGTTAACTATAATAACCCTGCACCAGACAGAAAGAAACAACCTAGCAACCCCTTAGCAACCATCTACAACAGTGGTTCCCAACCACGTTCTTGGAGGCCCCCCAACACTGCACATTTTGCATCTCTCCTTTCTCTGACACACCCAATTCAGGTCTTGGAGTCTCTACTAATGAGCTGATGATCTGAATCAGGTGTGTCTGATTAAGGTGACATGGAAAACATGCAGTGTTGGGGGGTTGGGAACCACTGATCTACAACATCCCAAAGGTGTGGTCAGATTTACATCTGCACAACGTCTGCACAGCCAAGCACCAATCACACTTTCTTTTACTAACAGAACTCATTGACTGATGGAATATCTTTTGATTCTGTATGTTGTCCTCACAAATCTCACTTAATAAAACACATAGTGCACCGCGTGACCTCCTTGCCCTTGAGAATAACCGGCTGACCCTGCTATAAGTGAAGTGAAATTCGACATCCTCCCAGTCCTCTGTTCCTTTGAGCCTGACTCTGCCAACAAACCCACGTGGGTAAACAACACCTCGGCCTTCTGCTCTCCACGCCTGCTGACCTCAGCTGCATTTTTTCTGCTGCGGTTGGTGACCTGCACGGCACATCCTGCTCAAATTAACTCTGCTTCAAGACCTCCGCCCCCATAATGGGCGCAGTTTGGCACCATTCTACGAGCCCTGCTTAGTTTGCACTGGCCAGTGGCGAGGAACAATCTGGAAACATCTGCCTGAGGTCCGTCCCATCCAGGTACTAATTGACACTTTGTAAATTCTATAAAGTTAATATAATTAGTTAGTCAAGCCCACGTTTATGCAATAATCATTATATTTTATTAGTTTTATTTTATAAAACAGATGCAAGATGCAAACTCAATGCATCGGTTAATGAAATGAACGAGTCCAACTGGTAAGCGATAGTCTTAAAGCAATAGTTCACTGGACTCGTATTTTAGCCAGAAGCAAAGGTTTAGAGTTAAAAACATCTTAATGATGGATTTGTTTCTTACAAACAAGCAGCTTAGTTTTGGCTTTTCAAGATGTTAACTGATGGACTGGAGTGGTGTGGATTACTTGTGGATTATTGTGATGTTTTTATCAGCTGTTTGGACTCTCATTCTGACGGCACCCATTCACTGCAGATGATCCATTGCTAAGCAAATAATGAAATGCTACATTTTCCAAATCTCTTCTCATGAACAAACAAACACATCTACATCTTGGATGGACTGTCAGTGAGTAAACTGTCAGCAAATTTTAATTTTTGGTGAAGTATTCCTTTAATATGATGAGCTCCCACTTACCAGCTCATAAGCAAATGAGTTACAGCTACTGGGAAACATTACATCACTTAATTGTATTTGTCAGGCTAATGAGCAGAAAAAAAGCATGCAGGAAGAAACACATCTCTGTCAAGTCTGCTGACCATGTGACACAATCTTTAAACTTCTGGTTGTGAGAAACAGGAATTAGCATGCTGTATATTTTTATCACACCCTACTTCCCCATTTCACATACTGTCTGTCCTGAATAGTATGCAAGATTGGAATTAATATTTCCCCCGATCATACAGTAGCATGTTGACAAAAGCAGGCCAAAGTTGCCCGGATGGTGTACTATTTCTGGTGGAATTTCAAAGTGGGTATTTGATATGTTTTTGGGGTTAATATTGATTTTAACACTTCAATATATTTTACAGAGCCTGTGGTTTTATTTCTAAGAACACCTGCGTTCTGTTTGTGTTGGTGATTTTTTTTTTATGTTTTTGAAAGTCTCTTCTGGGAAGGGAAAAGAAAGGGAAAGGGAAGTGATGTGTGGCCAAGTATGGTGACCCATACTCAGAATTTGTGCTCTGCATTTAACCCATCCAAGTGCGCGCACACACAGTAGTGCACACACCTGGAGCAGTGGGTAGCCAATGTTGCGGTGCCTGGGGAGCAGTTGGGGGTTCAGTGCCTTGCTCAAGGGTCTCACTTCAGTCATGGTATTGAGGGTGGAGAGAGTGCTGGTTATTCACTCCCCCCACTGCCAATCCCTGCTGGACTTGAGATTTGAACCCATGACCTTCGGGTTACAAGTCCGACTCTCTATCCATTAGGCCATGACTGCCCCTTCTGCTCACCAAGGCTGCATTTATTTGATCAAAAATACAGTAAAAACTAATATTATTAAATATTTATTACAATTTCAAATAACTGTTGTCTATTTGAATATATTTTAAAATGTAATTTTTTTCTGTGATGCAAAGCTGAATTTTCAGCATCATTACTCCAGTCTTCCATGTCACATGATTCTTTAGAAATCATTCTAATATGCTGATTTGCTGTTCAACAAACATTTTCATTATTATCAATGTTGAAAAAAAGTTGTAATTTCTTCCAGAGGACTCACCAGAGTGCAGAATCTCTCTGGCGGATTCCCACAGGTGACGCCCGGCGGCTCGACGCGGATGCGCATGTACTCCTTCATGGCCTGGGCTTTGGGTTGGCACGCGTAATGCTCCCAAACGGCGCCTTCGTCCGTGCTCACGAGAGACTTGCACAGGTCGTACTGGCCTCTTGCTCTCGCCAGCACATGCACCAGCAGGTAGAGGAGTCCCGCGCGTGCACGCATGGCAGGCGTGCGAATAAGAGGGGATTTCCGAGGGTCCGGAGAAACAGGAAAGGGACCACCGTGGGTTCAGAGGTGGGACGTGTTAACATGGAACAGCAGCGCCGGTGGTCAGGTTAAAACATCCCATAACATCGCCACGGTCATTACTCCAAAAGGAAAAAGTCAGATATATAGAAAAAGAAAATGTGCATAAAAGTGTTTTGTTGTTATGAGGTTGAGGGGAAGTCTTGTAAAGCAAGTTTATTGTTTTGTGTATTGACTTCTGTCTTACTTCTGTGTGTTTGGACACTGTCCTGATATGTTGGGTCAAAGGTGCTGATGCTTCTACTTGGACCTACATCCATAGCAGCTCCTGGACTGCGTCACCGCAGAGCATATTTATGTCCTGAAGGTCACATGAAGTGGGTTTCCCCTTTTCCAAGCTCAGAAATGTCCGCCTGGTCGCATCCTTCACTTTTTAGCAGCTGCTGTCCATGGTCCTGAAAGCAATCACCACACATTTCAGTGTTTAATTTCACTGCTCTTTTGTACACAAGCTCTTGATGTCAGCCTGTTTTTTTTCTAGCGCTGCTTTCTGCTGATGGTCTAATTTGCCAAACCTCCCCTAAACAGACGTTGGATGTCATCCTGTGAACCGCCACCAGTCCGGACAGATGGCTGATCTCGCATACAACACGAGTCTGGAGTGAGGAACATGCATGGTACATGCACACACACACACTTCACAGACAGAAATTATATAAGACAGGACTTCGAGGAAGAGAAGCAAAAGGGATGTGCGACATATCTCATGCAGATATAACCATGCAGAGACTGTATGTTAAATATTGCATGGTATAGTTTCATGAATGAACCACATTTAATTTCCATTGGGAAATGGGAGGAGTGAGGAATGGTCTCACATGTGCAGATAGGCACATAGCAATGACATTCATTTCTAAGGTTGCAAATGCAATGCATGCCTGTAAAAATCAGGTAAAGTAACCATGTGCTTCGCATGGTAGGATCTGTTTTTATTCAAGTCAAAAATAGACTGAATCAACCTGATTACATTACAACATTTTTAAATCAGATCATGTAGAAAATATCATATTTGCATATAATTTTACAGTAAACAAAACATATTTTCAACTCTTTACTGCATACACTTTTATCGTAAGATATATAAATGTTTCACGAATAAAAAGTAAGAACAGCAATATAATTTATGGGGAAATTGCCGTTTTAAAAATTCCCTGCACAATGCATAACACGTAGGTTTCGTTTAAAAAGTTTTTGTTATCTCTTATGGGCATTTAATGTTGAGTAGACGGTGTTTTAGATGTATTTTAGTGAATATATGCATTTCTTTGGCTTTGAGAGGCCAGTTATGACGAACTTTAAGTCATTTAGTAGTAAGTAGGTTGATAAATGCAACATTAAAAGAGTTAATGACATGCAGTTTCGAACTATAATATTCAATCTTACCGTAACGATTGTAATATCGTCAACATGGCAACCACAACCACCAGTTTTTACCTCAAAATTAACAAATTTACTAGTCTTCATAACGCCTAAATAGCATTCCCTATGTGTTTAATTCTTCATTTAACACCAATCTGATCGTGTTGGAGGTCAATACAGTATAGAAAGTAATTAAAACGGTTTAATATTAAATTTTCGTTCTGCCTCACGTAAAAACGTACAAGTTCCACTCGCTGACAGAATATCCTACTCCTCCGTACTGTACTGTAAAACATCTCAAACAAGCATCGATGTCCCTCATACACACCCTGGAGGTAATCCAACATCCGTACTGTAACAAAAACCGTGACTAAAGTTGAAAACTGTGGTAGTTTATCGTCAGAAAACAGTTTGAAATCGGTCTTCCCTCTGCAGAGCTAACGGAAACGCACGGGGTGTGTCGCACGCGCGTCCCGCCGAACTGCGATAAAACACACTCTCGCGTTTAACGGTAAGAGGGCTGATTTTGCGTTTGAACTCGAGCAGAAACAACTTTTTGGCGTTTCAAACATAAATCAAAAGTGAGACGCCTTGACAGGCTCGTTTCTTCCGGGTCGCTGAAATAGTTGAGATGGACTCACCGCGCGCTCGACTTGGGTCCGTGTGGAAACGGCATCGCCTCCCGCAGCGAAGATGCGGTTCTTCCGTGTTTGTTTTTTATCTTTATCTCTCCCTGCCGGAGAGTTTCTTAATGCACGGTTTGTCAGGGGAGGACGGTGCCCTACTTCTCCAGGAGATGCTGGATGCGGGGTGCGTGTGTATGTGTGAAGTATCCAAAAGTGAGAATATGGACTTGTAGTGCGTGTGCTGTCTACTTTACTGGATCAGATTTGCCCTGTGTGTTCAAGGGCAGAAAGCTTCATGGCAAATCTCCCTCCCCTCTCTCTCCCTCTCCCTCCCTCTCTCTCTAATCCATTTAACCATCACTCTCAATCACTATCTGCTGGTTTGAGTCAGGCTGGCCCGGCTGTTCACCTGTCTTCTTGGAGGGATGAAACTGAACCGTCCCACTCTTGAGGCACCTGGGAATCCACATTTTTAGGCTCTCCAGACCGCCCTGCTCGGGGAAGCCTCTGACAGGTCGCTTTCTTCCTCTTTTATTGAATGGATTCTCTCAGATTCCTCGGACTTTCATTCAGAAATGCTGATAGAGCAACTCTCAGTGCAATATTTGCTGTTCAATGCTCAGGGTTGGTAGGTTACAGCAATAACTTTTTTTTTTTTTTTTTTTAACTTTAAAGAAGCACAATATCCCATAACAGCCAAATGGTTCTTGATGTCTAATGTGTTGCCAAAAAAAATTGAAGAAAAATGTTTTTAAAGTATTGATCATTTTTACAGTCTGAGAGTTTGAATTTACATTTTAAGTACAGTTCCTCAAAAAGTACACTTTCTAATGCAGTGACATTAGAAAACATGCCTAATGTCATTGCATTTGATTAAAAAAACAATAATAATCAATATAAGTGGTTTTTGTTTGTTTATTTATTTATTTTAAAGATAGCAGATGTACAGTTTTCAAGAAACATAAAACATTTTTGGGGTTTTAAATGATAAACGGTATGTATTATGTTGCATAGAAAAAACGGACATGTTGGCTTTGTTTGTTAGTTAATGTCATGTACTACACCTGTGGTTCTTCTGCTTGAGTGAACTGATTAAAAACCACCAAAACAACAGTTGATTGCAAAACATTGAGCAAAAACAATGACATAATTGAAGTTAGGTGGGGAAAAAAAAGATCCTGCAGCATTTGAGACACACATACAGACACTTAGATTTTTTTTTAATTTATGCAAAGAATGTGTGCCCCAATGTGGCTTAAGTGTCCAAAACATATTTTGGGACCACTGTGTGTTCTAATATGCAAATATAGTATGACAGAATTTCCATTAGGGCCAACAGGTCTACTGATTTACATCAGTTCTCTAGTATACTAGCGTTAATGCAAAGACTTAAATTAATGGTTAAAAGAAAATGGGACGCTTCATTTTCAACCCTTCATAGAAGACTCATCAGCCGGGCCAGACTGAGTCATACCCACAGACAGTGATGAATTGTGATGGTTAAAAAATTGTTTGTTTGTTTGTTTATTTATTTCCATGGCATTCTGACAAAAATTACATAAAGATTCTCATTTATGCACCTGGATGTTTGTTTTTATCATTATTCCCATTATTCTCAATGATTCTCATTATATCGTAAAAATACTGAAATAAAAAACTTTATTAATATTATGTATTTTTATTTTTATTAAATTGACACAAATTATAAAATATTGAAAAGAATTTTTATTAAGCTGGCATTAATTAAATATATAAATACTACTAATAATTATATTATTATATTTTGCATTAAGTAATTAGGCCATAAGTGTCAGGGAAGTACTTAATGGTCATGTAAAAATTCTTAATGATCCTAAAATAAGCCAATTTTTAATGCAAATTATAATTCCATATTCTTACTTTTGATTTTTCAATTTGACCCGGACATGTTCTTGGACAGGTTTTGTGAGATTTAGAGAGAGAGAGATTGATTGATCGATTTTGAAGATAAGTTTGCAGGTTTGTATGTATTTGTTAGCTGGACTAAAATGCGTATTTCCTCAATTCTTTATGGAAATTGATATGGAATTCTTTTAGTTATTTTATGTGAATTTATAAAGTATGTGTGATGTTAAAGAGAGCAGAACACAGAAAGAGAGAGAGAGTTGGCATGATTCTGTGCTGTGGACCGTCTGCGTTGACAGGAGTGCGGATCAGATCGATTGTTTGTCCTTGCTGTGTCTCAACGGAAAGATTTCCGCATCTCTCTCTCTCTCTCTCTCTCTCTGTGTGTCTCTCTCTCTTTCTCTCTCTCTCTCTCTTGCTCTCTCTTTCTCTTTTGCTCTCGTTCTCTCAGAGCTGACTTGACTTTCCCCCTCTTGACACACACCCAGCCTCTCTTTTACCTCTGAAAAAGCTAATTATAAAAACGTAACTGTACATTAAAAGCCACTAATGGTTCTAAAAGCGAAAGCAATGTGATTTATAAATGATTCCAATTAATTCCCATCTGAATAGTTCGACCCGGAACGCGCAAACAGGATTATCCATCTTCAATTAAACGCGAAAATGGAAACTCCCTTATCCCATCTCTATCATGACGTCACAGTCTGCCGAACTTTGCTCGGGCTGACTGTCTGTTTGGCACGTCTGCTGGATGAATCAGAGGAAGTGCGTAATCCACTGGCACCTGTCACAATGTTGACATATCATGCCTTAATAAGCCATAGATTAGGGATTGTAATCAGTGAAGTCAGGCAAGGGCTTATGAAACTTCCTAACCCGTGACGTACTTATAGGTCATGAACTGCTTGTGACCTAAAAACGAGAAACTGAACCAATGATGACGAGCAGCATGCTGACGGTTGAGTTGGGTGGATATGTAATGTCTAATAAAGCAATGTTCATTAAAAAAAATTTGGGAAAACACAGCTTTGACATTTTGCATCCCCTTTCGTACTCCACAGGAGGATAAACACCATGTGCTTCTGGAACGACATCAGGGTGAGTAAATGATGACAGGTTTTTTGGATGAACTGTGTCTTTAAAAGTTTGGAAGCCTCAAAAAGAGAACGAAAAGAAGAAAATTCTCCCCTGCATTGGCGTCTGTGTGTGTGTTGAGCGTAGGAAGCTTCAGAAGTCATTTACACATGCACCGTTCAGCCAGACGCTGGCTGATTCAGGCCGTACGGTTGGCGTCATTCACACACCCACAACGCACTCATCCACTCAGCCAAAAAAAACACATGCCAGGCTAATTCATACATTCATGAGTTCAGTAGGAAATGGCACTTTAGTCATGCCGTTGTGTTAATTTTGGTCCAAGCATTCACTGTTTTTGCCATGAATAAACATTCTCATCATATATTAGAGGCCTGTTTTTAGACTGGCCTAGAGTGGAGTCAGTATGTTTAAAGTCCAGCTAAAAAAGGAGTTTGTGGAGACAAGAAAAAACCTTGTCTTAAAGTTAAGAAAACAGCCTTGCAAGTGTCCTTTTATTTGATAAATTGAATTCCGATCTTATGTTTGCAGTTTGAAGGTTACACAAACAAGGTTACACATACAGTTGATTGAAGGTGAAAGCTGAAACAAAATTATGGTGACATATGCATTTGAGTTTTCGGAGGTGGTGGTGCTGCCCACCCACCGGCGGAAAAAGAAATGCCGCCTATGAATTGCGGCATCTGTAATTGTAATCATAATTAGAAATTTGTTTAATTGTGCAGCTCTGATAGACAGATAGAGAGAGAGAGAGAGAGAGAGAGATTGATTGATCGATTTTGAAGATAAGTTTGCAGGTTTGTATGTATTTGTTAGCTGGACTAAAATGCGTATTTCCTCAATCAACTTAATTCAGCTTTGCTTAAATGCGGAGAGTGAAAGCTGATGATTAATGTGGAAAGTTTGGCTGTGTGTGTGTGGCCTGCTTGGCAGACCTTCATGAAGGTATACCCTTCACAAACACACCCCACTGTGGCCCGACTCTGTTCATCTCTCTCTCACACACACACATTAGAAGACTGACAAAAAGCACGAGCTCAGACTCCAATGCAGCAGGACTAAAATGCCGGATAGAAATCAGTATTTTATGCAGGTAAGAGTCTTGGGCTTTGGTGCGTGACCTGCAATGTCTTGCCTGAACTCCGGGACTCCCAACTCAACCAAAGCATAATACACACACACACACACACACACAGAATCGAGAGGCACCGTGCTCCTTTGTTCAGGACTGTAAATGTAGATTCGCAGATGAAGTGTTGACTCAGGATTGACACAGCGTTATACAAACATCTCAACATTGACATTCTGGCCTCATACTGCAGCGTGTAGTGTGCGTTTGTGCAAGAGAACAAGAAAGAGATTTGACTTTTTCTAAAGAGAATATGAGTGGTGCATCCTAGCTACAATGCTGGGATGTTGTGGGTGGCTGCCAGTGCGTTGCAATACAGTGGATAAGTTGCTCCGAGTGCTTGTCAGCACGTTGTTATGCATTTGCTGTAATGTTCTGGATGGGCCAAGTCCATAGCAAAAACAGTTTAATACTTAGGGTTAAGGACTTGTCTAAATCATTAACCCTAAATTTGAGCAATAGTAGTGAAACAATATTAGGGCTGCAAGATTAATCAAAATAAAACTAAAATCAAAATATAACATTTTGCATGTTTCAGAGTGAAGCGTGCCACTGTATTCTTTTACACCCAAGCATTATAAAATTAGATTATTATTGTTGTTTATTGTAAAATTATTATCATTTTCTTAGGTTTTATTTTGATTATTTATTCTCTTTTAACTCATTTATTAATTTATTAACTCATTTTTTAATCTACAGTGAAATAAATGATGATGATTATTAATATTATATTCATATTGATATATAATCACAATAGTTTGGTCAAAATTTTGCCGTCCTAAACCAGGCTTATTATAGTTAACTAAAACATTTAAAATCATATTTGTTGTTGAAATAAAATAAGTGTTAATTGAAATACAATGTATGTATGTGTGTGTGTATAGATACGATATATATACATACATACATACATACATACATACATACATACAACGCTGCCTACAGCATTTCTCATTTTTATTTAGTTTAATTTTATGTACTAAAATACTGAAATAAAATTTTATTTACTTAAAAACTGAAATAAAAATTGATAAAACTATATAGACATATTTAAAAACAACAAAAACTAATAAAAGTGATAAAAACCAAACTTAATTACTAAAACTTTAACTAAAATTAGCATGGCAACATAAAATATAAAAAGTAAAATCTAATTCAAAATATTTACAAAATAGTATAACAGTATCTCAATGATACTAAACTAACACTGCCCTAAACAGCTGGAGCTTTTATAAATTGCAGTCACAGTTTTTATCAGAAAAATCACAATTGCAAAATTAGATTCTTTTCCCCTAATCATGCAGCCGTAGTCTATTTATTTTAATTTTGACCAAAATTTGTTTCTGCTCAACCATTTGAAACACAGGCACCCTTCAAATAGAGGCAGTAATAAGTAATAAGAAAAGTAATAAGGAGGCTTATTTCTGTTTAAATCTTAAAGAGCGCTATTAAAGTCAGTGTTGTTACAACAGCACATTTTAGCATGGTTTAGTCCACAAGGACGACCCCATCAAACCAAGCAGCTGATCTCCTCTCTTTTGGATCACAATAACTGTGTTTTCAAATTCTCATGTCAATATTTATGAGGCGTGGTGGAGCACTGCTAATATCCTTACTGAGTGTTTTGTCTCATTTTAATGGGATGTCAGGATTTGCTCCTGATCCGTGTGAACTCAAGAGACTTCTAAGGGTCAATACTGAAATATGAGCTGTTTTGTCCATGATTTGAGATCTTTATTGAGGTTGTTATCATAGAGGCTGAAGAATGGATGTTTGGGTAAGCAAAATTCAGCAAACACAGGCAGTCTAACTGGGGACATGTCATAGACATCTTTATTTTTCTACAGTTTTGTAACCCTCCTGCTATAAGAAAACCTTGTAGTAAATTTGTTGAAAATATCTTATTATAGTTATTATAGTCCATTGAAATAAAACCATAAAATATTTTTGTTACTTGAAATAAAATAAATGTTAACTGAAATAATTTTTTTAAATAAAATTTTCTTTCAGAATTTTATTTCTCGTTCAGAATTTTATTTCTCGTTTTCATTTACTTTAACTTGATGTACTAAAATAACAAACTAAAACTGAAATAAAAAATTATTAAATAATTATGTAGACATAAAAACAACAACAAAAACTTTTTAAAAATGACAATAAAATTACTTAAACTTTAACTAAAATGAAAGTGGAAAATACACAAAAACTAATTCAAAATATTAATAAAAATTTTTATAGTATCTCAATTATACTAAAATAGCACTGGAAAATGTATATCTGGTAAATGTAAATTATGTGTGACAAATTTTGGTTACTTTTTATTTATATTAAAGGAACAATAATTTACATTTTGGTCTGTTTACACACAAAATTATTGTGTTGCAGCAGAAGACTTGGACAATGTTGTCACACTTATGACATAGAGCACATCAGAGAGTCGGGGAAGCATCGGCATCACCATGGTTACCATGCTAAACAGACTTAAAATTATGGGATGTAGAGCCCCGGGGCCTGCAAAGTAAAACTAATTTATTCACCACGGATACATTGTTCTTCTAAAACAGACAGAGTGCAAAAGAGAGAGAGGAAGGCAAAAGGTTTGGGGAAATGCCTAGAGAATAAGAAAGAGGCAGAGATGAACGACTGTAACATATAAACTAGATCTTTGTGTATTAGATTAGAAATTCTGATTATTATTTTATGTAATAAAATGTAAATCATGTTTAAGGCAAGACACCACAGACAGGGTGAAAATTTTAACTTTTTGCATCACTAATTGATTAATTACAGTTCATTAAGACAATTGTTTTGCATTTCAAGTTTCCTAATATTTATTTTTAAATAAGCAAAAGAGAGCATTATATAATTAATTATGAATTAATATGCATACATTTCCAGAACATAAATCTGAACATTGGATAAAACCAGGTTCTTGTTTAATTTTGTTGAGATATTAGAGGTAAAGGTTTATACAGAAGGGATTTTGGATATCTCTTTTTTTATTACTATATAAATCAGAAACAGCCAGAAGAAAAAAAAAAAACATTTTCACCATGTTTTTAGGAATAAAATGTTAGACAAATCAGTGTGAATTATATATGAACAAACCTGCCGAATAGGAATAAAACTGTAAAGTTTGGTGTATGTAAGTGCTGCTGAAGTGGAGGAAAAAACCTTTAAAGATATGTATTATAATTGAAATCTACAGATGCAAGTAGACAATGTTTAATAAAATAAACACATAAATGTGCATTTTGGATGTTTTCTTTCCACCAGTCTAAGAAAAAGACATGTTATGGAAGCAAAACAGCTTAAAATCTCAAAACCTGCCCGTTGAATGAAAAAACAATGGTTTTGCATGTAGTGTCTTGTCTTAACAGTGTATATGCATTGCTATGAAGTTCTTCAGGTGTTCTGAGTGTTTGTTTGCATGCTCCTGTACAGCTGCTTGAGAGTTTTTGGTGGTTGCCTGTAGGGATGGGTATCGTTAAGGTTTTAACGGTATTACTACTCTTATCAATACTGCTTATCGATTCGGTACTTTAACGGTATTCTTATCGGTACTTTTTGTTTTATTTATATATATATATATATATATATATATATATATGACAAATTAAGAGCTGAATTAACATTGCTTTATATTCTGAAATGTAAAATAAATATTTAATGAAATGAATATAAAGCATCAATTTGTAAATGCACCAGTGTGCAGGCATTTTTAGTGTTTTATACATAATGTAAGATACAGTAAGAACATAAACAAAGAAACAAAGTAAAACAAACTGACAAATACAATAAAACAAATACACAAACGAAATGAAATAAACAGTGCTTTCATTTTTTCATGAAGGTCTACTAACATTACTGTTCAGGTAAGTAATAGCCTACAAAAGAAATCTAAAAGTAATCAAATGTAAATGAACACTGCATAGTTTTCACTATGTATTAGTAGATTGATGCTTATTAAAGCTATAACGTTATTCAGATTAAGAGTGATTTTCTCTTTGCATTTTGTTGTTTGATTAACATTGATGGCCCAAGTGCCAGTCTGTCACTTTAAGACAATATTGACACACATCGGATTTTCTCCCAACTGTTCTCGTCCACTTAAGACATAAACTGTGTTTAAGTGAATACTCTCCAAGCCGGCCATTTTGACATATTTTGTGTGTATTTGATCGTTTGGACGTGCACCCGAAGCTCAAAGTGTAATTAGCTTGTCCGCGCGTGCACACATTTCAGCCTGGGGGAACAGCGTCTCTTGTGCAGATTGTGCTTTCAACATTTTATTATCAAACATGTCCCACAATTTAGCAACAGTAAAGACGGCATTTTACAACAATCACCGATTGTGCTGATTCTGACTTTAAGTTTGGGTTTTAGGGAGGAACGAATGCGCACCGCTGTGAAGGTAAAGAAGAAACGCGGCTATAATCCTTAGAAGCCAAAATCGAAATAAAGAAACTAAATTAGCTTAATAAAACAGCCACAGGCCTAAAGTGTAAGCAGACGTTTGAATGTTTAGTTCTTTCTTCTATCATAATTAAACAGGGCTTTCATGTTGCGCGTGCTGAAGCTCCTCTGCATGAGCGCGATCTCGCTTCTGAATTGCGAATAGCAAAAATGCATCATAGACAAATGTTTGAATATTATTGCATATAAAAACAGCTGTCGACTCTGGTGAGATAGAATTTGCAAGATAATGTATATATAATGTATATATAGCAATAATAAATGTATGTGTGTTTTCTTAATTTCTCCAGTACCAATAGTAGAACCGTTAACGTCAGAGCTTATCGATACTGCGGTCTTTCATAATTTAGCCCCGGGACCGATTAAATACTGGGTTTCAGTACCCGTCCCTAGTTGCCTATTGGTCCAAGTTAGAGTTAATTAAAGGAGTCATTGGATGGCCATATGATTCTTTAGGGTCTTAATGAAAAGTCTATAACATACTTCGGTTAAAATTTCTCAATGGTAGTGTAAAAAACACCCTTTTTACCCTGTCAAAATCAGCTCTGTTTTCAGCAAGCTGTTTTAGTCCATGTTTCTTTAAATGCTAATGAGCTCTGCTGACCCCGCTCCTCTCTTCCATGGGGTGATGAGCAGACTGTAAACTTCAGCCGTGAAACTGGCTAACTAGCACATTTTTAGGAAAGGTGATTTGCAAAGATTCATAAAAAACCCTTATACTCACTTCTTCTGTAGGTGAAGCTGGATCACGAATGATTCGCGCGAACATAGACACATTTAGGCAGATCGGGGATTGGCGCATTCCCTTCAAAAACGAAAGTAATGTTAATCCTCTGCGTCTTCAGTGGCTCAGATGTCGGGAGTAAATGATGACTGCTATATTCATTATTACATCCAACAACAAAACACCTCAATCGCTTAATCGGAGACATTCTTTTCTTCCCCTGCAACAACACAATGGCAGACTGGTGACAGCTCACTCAGGGCAGGTCTAAGGTAAGATGGTCTTGTCAATCAACTATCGTGGGAGCGGCCTGTACAGAACTATGTAATTCTGACAGGGCTCTCAGAACATCCTGATTTGAGAAAGGGGATTTTAAAATAGGGATTTTTAAAAATAAAAAAAAATAAAAAAACACTGGGTGGATTTTTATCATTATAAGGTGGATGTGTACACACACTTCCAACACGCATTTATGTTCAAACAAGCATGTAAAGTGAATTTTGCATCCGATGACCCCTTTAACATACAGTATTTAGATGTTTGTTAATTTTTCTGATCTGATTTCGTCACAGATTTCTTGGACCTTGTACAGTCCATGAACAGTAAATGACCCAATACTCTCTCTCTTTAAACATCCAGTTCTTCCACTCGGCTGAATTTGGCTGAGGTAATCGCCATGACGACCTTGCATTTCACCAATCGATGTGAACATTTAGAGGTGCCTTTCAGAAACTCCAGTGTTTGTGAGTGTGTGTTTGAGCGTGCAAAAATGTGTGTTGTGTTTAATTTTGTGCATGTGTTTGCATTGTCTAGAGGGTCTTTGTATTTGTTTAGTTTATGTGTCTCTAGGGTTGTGTTTGAGTGTGTGCTGGTTTTTGCTTACCCAGAGAGATATAAATGGATCAGTGCCTGTCCTCGTATGATTGATCGGTTGCTTTTTCCCCAGACCCTGACCATTTCACGCTTTCTTTAACTACAGATCCCCAACACACACGTTTCCTCAGAAAGATCTTTACCGCATGTTTGTGTTATTAACTTATCTGACTTACAGTACAAACACTTGTTCTTCAGGAATCCTGTAGTAACGTACACTGATTCTAGATCACCAGCGTAGGATTGGTTTGAATTTATAATGTCAGTTGTTGTCCTCCCTATAAACAGTGGGTTATTCACAGAAAATGTTTTTTATTTTTTATTGATTTTTTTTTTTTTTTTTTTACTGCTATTGAACAAGGGCAAATGTGTAGATATAAATGTACTCTTTTTTGACATTTAATTTTTTATAATGACCTCCAAATCTTGGAAATTTATTTTATTTTATTTTATTTTATTTTATTTTATTTTATTTTACAATGCTATGAATAATGGTAAATGTCTAGATATACATTTACACTTTTTGTGGCATTTAAATTTTTATGATGAGCTCCCAGTCTTGGAAATATTTAATTTAATTTAATTTAATTTAATTTAATTTAATTTAATTTAATTTAATTTAATTTAATTTAATTTAATTTAATTTAATTTAATTTAATTTAATTTAATTTAATTTAATTTAATTTGTGTGTGTGTGTGTGTGTGTGTGGCTTTGGGCCTTGTACCTTATACCAGCCTAAAAATCTGAACTGTTGATAATCTTGATAAATGATATATGACAACAGAAAGATTTTATTGTTGTCCCATTTTGTAAATGTTATTGTTTCATTAGACACTATGACATCATCTGTGGGTGGAGCTTAAACTCATGAACTGTGGGGCATCGCTCGTTAGGGTCTAACTGAGGCTGTGACCATAGTAACCATTTTCAAGACATGCACATTATGTGATATTATCTGTTTTATGTTGTTTGGCCACCAGTGATAAGTCAAGTAATTGGTTTATCGTTTCTTTCAACAGAGCAAGATGAAACAGGTTTTGCTCTGTTTTGCACCACTAACGACAGACAGCAAACATCTCTCTCATTAACATGACCGGCATCACTGTAAGTTTACTCTTCATGACACATCTTTTTCTATAATAAGGAAATATTTAAAATGTTTAGTTGGATGACATTTGTTGCTTGTTTTAAGACTACAGCTGCAGTGCTGAATCACCTCTTCCATGTTTCAGTGATTAAGAGTTCAGTTCGGGATGATTTGGTGCAGATGCTCCATAGGGTCACCAATCACTGATGGATGGATGGATGGATGGATGGATGGATAGATGGAGAGGTAATAGATGGATTGTGGATGAATGGATAGAGCGATGGAAGGATGGTGGATGGATAGATTGATAGAACGATAGATAGATGGACAGATAGACGGATGGATGGATAGATGGATGATGGATGGATGGATAGATGATAGATGAAGGAAAGGATAGACAGATGAATGAAAAGGATGAATGGATAGGTGATGGATGGATGGATGGATGGATGGATAGATAGATAGATAGAGGAATGGATAGGCAGAATGATGTATGTATAGATAGAATGATGGATGGATTGATAAATAGAACAGTAAAACAATAGATAGGTCAACAAACTTATTGAAAATTTATTTATTAGTAAGATCACCAGTTACATTTTACAGTGTAGATGAAGAGATAGATAGATATAGACATAGAAACATCCTCCATGTTTGAGTGATTAAGAGTTCATTTCGGGATCCTTGTGTGCTGATGCACCATTGGGTCACCGATCACGTAAGTGCCCGCTGGAGGTGAGAGGCGGAGTTTTCCGCAAGATTCCTGGCAGGGATATGATCCGTGTGCGGGGAACATCAGAGCAGCTGCTGCAGCC